>PVJC01005491.1:0-58880 GCA_004026665.1 Murina feae | reverse complement strand
CATTGGAAACTAAAGAGAAAATAAACAAATGGGACTTTATCAAAATAAAAAGCTTCTGCACAGCAAAAGAAACCATCAGCAAAACAACAAGAAAACCCACTACATGGGAGAACATATTTGCCAATGTTAGCACTGATAAAGGTTTAATCTCCAACATTTATAGAGAACTCATACAAGTTAACAAAAAGAAGATAAACAACCCAATCAAAAAATGGGCAAAGGACCTAAATAGACACTTTTCAAAAGAGGACATTCAGAAAGCCAAGAGACATATGAAAACATGCTCAAAGTCACTAATTATCCGAGAGATGCACATCAAAACAACAATGAGGTACCATCTCACACCTGTAAGAATGGCTGTCATCAACAAATCAACAAACGACAAGTGCTGGAGAGGATGCGGAGAAAAAGGAACACTGGTGCACTGTTGGTGGGAATGCAGACTGGTGCAGCCACTGTGGAGAACAGTATGGAGTTTCCTCAAAAAATTAAACATGGATCTCCCTTTTGACCCTGTGATCCCACTTCTGGGAATATATCCTAAGAAACCAGAAACATCAATCAGAAAGGACATATGCATCCCAATGTTCATAGCAGCACAATTTACCATAGCTAAAATTTGGAAACAGCCTAAGTGCCCATCAGCAGACGAATGGATTAGAAAACTGTGGTACATCTACACAATGGAATACTATGCTGCTGTAAAAAAGAAGGAGTTCTTAGCACTTGCAGCAGCATGGATGGAACTGGAGAACATAATGCTAAGTGAAATAAGCCAGGCAATGAAAGAAAAATACCACGTGTCCTCACTCATCTATGGATAATAATAACCGTTATAAACTGGTGAACAAAAATAGATACAGAAGCAGAGCAGCATCAAACAGACTGTCAAATTACAGCAACAAGGACAGGGAGGGTTGGTGCGGGGGTAACAGATCAGCCATGGGACTTTTATGCATGCATTTAAGCATAACCAATGGACACAAAACACTGGGGAGTAGGGGAGGCGAGGGGAAGGGCCAGGGAAAAAAGAGATATATGTACTAATCTTTGTAAAACTGTATGTAATAAAAAAAAAGAATACACTGGGAAGAAAAAAAAAAGAAAATAAAGTCAATCTAATCTAATAAAAGAGAAACATG
Source organism: Murina feae (assembly GCA_004026665.1). NCBI lineage: Eukaryota > Metazoa > Chordata > Mammalia > Chiroptera > Vespertilionidae > Murina > Murina feae. The sequence continues at coordinate 57,738 of PVJC01005491.1, read as the reverse complement.
AAAATTGACCGCACCTCTGCTATGCCCCAATCCACGCCCACCAGCCAATCAGAGAAACTATAATGTAAATTAACCCAACCAAGATGGCAGCAGGCAGCCACAGAGCTGGAGCAAGCAGGAGACTTGGTTACTCCGGTGATGGAGGAAGTCAAGCATCCCGCCTGCACTGGCGGGCTGTGGCCTTCGCTCAAGGCAATAAAGTTTCGATTATAGAAGATAAGTAAGTCCCAGATACCTGCTTCCAGTCAGCCTCGCTGGGAGGTTGGGTTGCTGGGGGCCATGGCCAGCCTGCAAACAGCCAACATTCCCTCACCCAGGATGGCCACACCCCCAAGGGGAGAGGGTTCCCCTGGGGGGCTTGGCCAGCCTGCAAACAGCCCTCAACCCCTCACCCAGGATGGCCAGGCACTCCAGCAGGACCCCCCTCCCTAAAGGGGGTCTGGCCAGTCTGAAAACAGCCCTCAGCCCCTCACCCAGGCTGGCCAGGAACCCCAGTGGGACCTCTACCCTGATCTGGGACACCCTTCAGGGCAAACCAGCTGGCCCCCACCCATGCACCAGGCCTCTATCCTATATAATAAAAGGGTAATATGCAAATTGACTCTAACAGCAGAACCACTGGGAATGACTGGTCACTATGACACACACTGACCACCAGGGGCCATACACTCAATGCAGGAGCTGCCCCTTGGTGGTCAGTGCGCTCCCACAGGGGAAGCTTTGCTCAGCCACAAGCCAGACTGATGGCTGCCAGTACAGTGATGGTGGTGGGAGCCTCTCCTGCCTCCTCAGCAGTGCTAAGGATGTCCAACTAAAGCTTAGGCCTGCTTCCCGCTGGCAAGTGGACATCCCCTGAGGGCTCCTGGGCTGCCAGAGGGATGTCTGACTGTCAGCTTAGGCCCAATCCCCCGAGGGGTCCCAGACTGTGAGAGGGAACAGACTTGGCTGAGAGACCCTCCCAAGTGCACAAATTTTTGTGCACAGGCCTCTTGTATATAAATAACAATTCTAATAAAACTGTTATTAATTTTCACAAAACCTGTGAATGCATAAGATAGTGAGAAATTCAGAAATGTCGATTTAGAGATTAAAATGAGGATTAAGTAGAATGCAGTCTGAGCACTAAACTTTGTGAATTCCCAGATTATAAAAGAGAAAAACAATACATTTCTTATGCAAGTTAGCACCTATACCAAAAGCAGGTAAAAGACAAAACAGATTTGGATTATAACCCTGCCAATATAAGTTATTTTATCTATGTATTTGGTAAACCATTTAATATTTTTTTGCTTCGGTTTCCTTACCTTGTTTCAAATATTTATATTTCATAGAGTTGTTAAGTGACTTACAAAAAGATACATAAAAGCTCTTATATTCTCAACACTTACTAAACTCTCGATATTTATTAGCTGCTGTTATTATAACCAACATAATCATCACCAATTAGGAAAGAGCCTGAAATTCATCACATCAACAAATGTCACTGATCTCAATGTAATTCTGGGTGATGTTACTTTAAATTACAAACAGAAATGATAAAAGATATAACCCAAATCTGCAAGATTTTTATTTCTGATCTATAAAGAAGGTTATATATAATTTGTATTATGGCTTAGTTAAGTCAGCAGGCAATATATACAAACAGTGACTTTCTCTTTAATGAAGCACAAAATGCCAGAAAGATAACAAGATAACACATACTGAAACACTGCTACAGGCATGAATTTTACAACAATATGCTGGGAAACACAACTGCTGTGTGACAACAGCTACAACTACTTTACTAGCACTTAGTGCTCATCAATGCACACAATTTTATGAAAGAGGTACTAAGCATGCTCCAGGTGCTATGTTAGAGCTAAGGACTGTGGCAATGAATAAGATAACAGTTTTGCTCCTTAGGGAGAAACACAAAATGTAGCAAAGTTAGACATGGGGAAATTGTACACAGGAAAGGGGGCTGTTGCGATGATGGACAAAATTTTACTATGTGGAGGAGGGGAGGTGAAGAAAAGAATCTAACATCTTAGGTGAAGAGGATAAATGTTGTGATACCAGTCCCTGCTTCTGGAAGTGGATTCCCCGGGGGCCTCAATGAGGCAGGGTGTCCTATAGGAGAGCAAGAGATCTAGATGTGTTCAAGCCAAAGTGCTAGTTACAATACAGATACATCTGCAATAACGGGTTAAAAAAGGCAGCAGCATGGGCTTCAGCTTTTACTTCCGCTCACACCCCATGTACCTGGACTTAGGTAGGTGGCCACTGTTACCTCAGTGGAGGCTGCAGAAGGCAAGTCTTTATTTTGGGTGGTCAGAGTCTGTTATTATAGAGGAAAGGTAGAAGAGATGGTGAGGGCCAATGAACCAACTCTGCCATGGTCCTTTAAGTAAAGCAGAGAGACAAGGGCTGGTGCCAAGGAAACTGAATAGAAACCCCTTGTCCAAGAGCTAGAGAGAAAGTCTGAGTCCCGAGAGACAGCCGAGAGTCTGTGATCAGACAGAGGGAGCACACATGAAAGCAGTTTGCAGAAGTCCAGGAGGTAAGGTCCAGTGCAGGACCTGGAAACCTTGGGTGTGAGTATTCCCAGTTTTGCAGGGCAGGGGAGCTGAAGGCTGTAAAAATGGGAAGTGCTGGCATAAGCCAAAAAGTAGATTTTGGGGTGAGTGCTCAGAAATGAAGATGGCTGGAGTCAGCTGTGGAGGACTGAGTGCTGAGGAGTTTGGATGCTTCTCTATAAGCATGCGGATATGCTCAGGTAGCCAGTACCATAGTCCACTCAGTTCTGAAAACTAGCTGGTGCATTTGGAAGATATATTGGAAAGGAACTAGGTGACATGAAGGAGACCCGTTAAAAAGAGATGACTCAACAAACATTTAGTACTTTTTAAAAAATATGCTTGTATTGATTTTAGAGAGAGAGGAAAGGAAATAGAGAGATGAAAAGATTTATTGGCTGCCTCCTGCATACCTGCTACTGGGGATTGAGCCCACAACCCAGGCACGTGCCCTGACAACTGCCTGAGACTTGAACTAGCAACCTCTTGGTGCATGGGATGACACTCAGTCCACTGAGCCACACTGGCTGGGCAAACAATTGGTACTTTAGGGCCAGAAAGCCTGCTGGGTACAGCATATACAAAGACGGAAAAGTGATTTGGGGAAGGAGGCAGAAAGGGAGAGAGACAAGCAAACCATTACAGTTTTGAAGTGCAAGCTCTCTAAGTGAAGTGTCAAGAGGTGCCTGGGACTATCTCACTCCTGGAAGCCAAGACTTCAGCTGAGGTGTTTTCCAGGCAGGGAGGGGTCAGGACAGCAGAGGAGGCCACTTCAGGTAATGGGAACAGCAGATGCAAAGGCCAGGAGGAAAGAGAAAGCACAGGATGTCTGCACAGCAACCAGAAATGCATGGTTAGATCACAGAATGCAGTAGGGAAGGAGACAGGAAGTGTGCTCCAGGAGGCAGACTGAGGCCAGGCCAGGAAGTGACCTACCTGTCAAGATAAAGGTGACATTTATCCAAAAGTGACAGAGCCTTGTAAAGATGTTAAGCAGGTAAATGACATGACCATGTTCCCTGTTAGAAAGCTTTGCATGGCAGTGTAAAGAGTGGAAATGACTGGCTGAGGAGACCCCACTGGGCGCCCGCACAAGTCCAGACAGCAGATAATGAGGGTGCTCCAAGGACAGTGCTCATGGGGCAGGGAGGAGGCAATATATTCAAAATTCATTTATCAAAGAATAAAATCTAGAGTTGTGTTGATCAACTGAAATCATTAAATTAGGAAGACTGAATAAGTAAGCATAGTGGCAGGTGATGTTTCTAGATTCAGAGGAAGAACAAGAGATGCAGCAGACTGGCTAAGGAGCATGAACATGGGCGCCCACTTGGGGCTGTTTGGTAGAGCGAAAACAAGTTTGGTTATCAACAAGGTTACAATGTAATTTTCTAAACTGGGACACTTTTAAGTGTAAAAAGTTAACAACAGTTATTAACAGTTATTAATAACACTGGGATGACAGACATAATAAAGGACTGTACTGGCCAGACCAGAAGTCTGTTCCTCTAGTTACTTAAAAAATGCCCTTAAATTGTCCATCTTGGGTAGAACTTCCCTGGATGGATTTAGGAAACAGTAAGTTGGGTCAGAGGGACGATTTAGGAATTTCTAACAGATCGTATCTTGGGGATCAATAAGATCATTCAAGGGAGAAAAGTACAGCATGAGGAGAACAGGGTCAAAATCTAGGTCCATGAAAGGCATTAGAGGAAACACTGGGAAGTCCACGTCCTGGGTGAAGGGTGGAATGTGTTTGTTAGAAGTTTATGTTAGAATAAATTAGTTGGCTAAGTTTACGTTAGAATCCGTTAGGGTTCTGTCATTTAATCACTTGCTACTCAAATTAAGCAAGAATGCCATTCTCTGCACTGAACATTGTGGAATGTATTAGGCAAAAAATAGCCTTCTCTTTGCTTACACAGAGCTAAGTGAGTTTGGTCTTTCAAAACTAATTTATAAAAATTAAGGGAATAATTATGGAGAATCAAAAGTACAAAAAAACAGATTCCAAAGAAGAGATTCTATTTATCATGATTATCATGGTTCAACTTCATAGGTATCCTGTCTTCCTCCTCTCAACCAGTTACTCAACTCTTTGTGACAAGGAAGGGATTGCGTGACTCCTAGTCACCATTTTCTTCTTTCAGCCATTTCCTATGAAAGGGAATCTAAATCTGGGGGCCCCACGTGGGCCTGTGCACTTGTGACCCATACTTCTTCCGGACCACCCAGCAGGGTGGATGCTACAGCGTGAGAGGAAATGCCTAACACTCACCTATTTATAAGCAACCAATGCATCAGGCAGACCACAATCTTAACACGAAGCAATAATGGCCTGGAGAGGGCAACAAGAGGGCACTGCCTGCCCAGAGGACACTGGCCTGCCCAGAGATGACTTCTAGGATGCTGGATACAAATGTCCAGAAGATAATCCAAAAGCCAGATGTGGAGATTTGGGTTTGGGATTAGTTATAGCAGAAGCCCAGTTAAAGCTGAAGGAATGGGTGAATTCTTAAAAAGCAGGACTAACCAGCTGTGAATGGAGCTTGGAAGCTGCTTATGGTTAAACAAAAGAGAAAAATCTGGAAAAATAAAGGAAAAGCCTTGTTATCAAAGTCAGAGTGGAAATAAAGAATGGAAGAGTTTTGTGGGAAGAGCTGGCATTATACAGTTAACCCAGAGAAACCACATAAGAACATGAGTGGTAAGAATCCACTGCTCTGGCAATATATAAACTATACAATCTACTCCTGCAGTAAAAAAAAAAACAACACACAAAAAACTCACATCCCAAAATAAAGAATCTTTTAGCCTGGCTGGTGCGGCTCAGTAGTTGAGCATGAATCTATGAACCAGAAGGTCATGGTTCAATTCCCAGTCAGGGCACATGCCCCAGGTTGCAGATTTGATCCCCATGGGGGATGTGCAGAAGGCAGCCGATCAATGATTCTCTCTCATCATTGATGTTTCTATCTCTCCCTCTCTCTTCCTCTCTGAAATCAACAAAAACACACATATTTTTTTAAAAAAGACTCTCTTTATATGAGAGCTTCAACAGCAAAGATGCACATAATCTCCCTAATATGTTTTTCTGCAGGAACTAGACATGTCAAAGTTCTCATGACAGAACAGTTTTGCTAAGAAATTTTCCTGCCTGCTCACACTAAGTGATGAACATAAAGGTTCACACTCAGTGATTCGTTCAGCTCTGGAGTTGTCACCAGCCAGCATTAGTGTGAGGAACTCCTATTACCAAACACTACATAGTGATCTGCATGAATTGCTTAACCATTGGGAAAAAGACCAAGGACAAAAATAGAAAAAGTACTGATTTGGGAATCTGATCTTCTATGAATTGACCTTGGAGAATTAGTTATGCTATTTTTCTTAATTTTTTTCATCTGTAAGACGAGGAGATTAAACTGGATGAGCTATGTATCTTTGAACTCTGAAATCCCATTATGCTTTACTGAAAAACAGTGGAAACTGAGATTATCTTCTTGGGTGACAATACTACTACCTTGTGTAGACTGGACACATACAGACTACCATAGAGAGGAAAAATATTTGTCTTTTTGGAAAAATATTTGTCCTTTTGGGTCTCAGCTTGTGGTCAGTACAAAACCTTTTTACTCACATGATTACTTCAGACTTTTTTTTTTTTTTTCACAGAAAACTGGACTTTATAATTTAGTTGTAAATGGATTACCTCTATGGAGAGCTACCTCATTCAGAACATAAACTCTGTATTAGGCAAATGATTCAAGAATATTTTCCAATGCCTTTCACTAGGAAAGAAGGCAGCATGGTATAATGTGAAGAGTAATTAAATCAGGCAATCTGGGCTTCCTTCCCAACTTCTATCTACTAATCTCTCCAGGGCTTAAATATACTTATAATCATAAAAATCATAAAATGAAGTTAGACTGGAAGATTATGTATCTACTCCAGGGCTAAAATAAATTATTGTAATCTATTATTTTACTTAGAGGTGTGTGAATATTATCAGTCAATCTCATTTTTTAAAATATTTCTTTTCCTATTCAAAATTCATCTTATGCTTCCTAAAGTAAGGGAATACAGGGTGAGACATCTTCTAAGTGAGAGAGAGGTTACAGTTCCCTTTATTCAACAATGACAGAGCACCCACACTTGCCAGGGGCCTAGGTATCCATATGCCATCCTTGATTATCAAAAGCACCAGGCCTAATAAGGAGTCCTAATTAAGGAGCTGAGCTGCAACACTGCACCCTACACTGCAAGGTGACACAAGTTGGGGAGCAGGTTCCTCTCTCCGCCTAGTACAAGGCTCATTAACTGAATATTCTAGATCAGTCATGCTCAGGTGTTTTTTTTTTTAAGTTTTTTTTCCAGTTGCTCCTGTGTTTGTGTGTTTTTTCCTACCTTGTCTTCTAATTCGCTGATGCTGTCCTCTGCCTCTTCCAGTCTACTGTTTAAGCCTTCTATTGTGTTCTTTATTGCAGCTATGTCGTTCTTCATTTCCTCTTGGTTCCTTTTCATACATTCTCATTCAGCTCCTTATAATTCTCATTGAGTTGTGTGCATTTGTCTTCCAGCCATTTGAGCATCCTTATAACCATTACTCTGAATTCTTTCTCTGATAAGTTAGTAGCCTCTATGTCATTTAACTCCATTTCTGGTGATTCCTCTTTTTCCTTTGTGGATTGCTTTTTTGTCTTCCCATGTTTTGCTGTAATGTTTTAATTATACGTCCAATTGCTTTGCTACCCAGTTTCTTTTGGGGGTGGTGCTACTGGTGTGACCTCTCAGGTCTTCTGAGTTTGGCAGTCTATTGTAGCTCCCTACTTGAGTTATTTGGGTTCTCCTGATGTAGGTCTGCGAGCTGGAAAGGCCCAACTGTGGTGCCTAGAAGTCAGCAGCAGTGGAGGGGGTGTCCCAATTTTTGCTGTCTTGTGTCCTTGGTTGAAATCACTCGTGCCCTGTGGGGACTCACAGTGGCACCTAGGAACCATCTATTGGGGTGTTGGGGCTCAGGAGGCCTGTGTTCTGGAAAGGCGTGACTGTGGTGTCCGGAGTTCTGTAGTTGTTAGCAGACAGAAAATCATACCCAGTTGGGGCTCTCAGTGTCTTCCAAGAGAAGTCTGTGGAGCCACACACCTGGGCAACCTGGGCATGGATACGCGTGACTGTGCTGAGCTGGGGCCCACAGGTGTTTCCCAGCAAAGTCTGTTGCGCCCTGCACGCGCTGCTGGGCGACCTGCCGGTGGCTACACACAAGTGCTCCGAGCTGGGGCCCACAGGTGTTTCTCAGGGAAGTCTGCCTCGCCCCGTGCCTGGGTGACCCGTCCGCAGCCAAGCGCCAGTGTGGAGGGCTGGGAGCTGGGGATGCGCGAATGTGAGCCCAGAGGTCCGCTGCCGGGGAGGGGGAGGCTGCACTCACTGCTGCAGGCACTGTGCTCCGTTGACGGTGGAGATCCTGGGGTTTCTCTGCTTTTGTTTTTTTCTTTTTTCTTTTTTTGCTGAAGTGGCTGCCAGGCTGCTCAGGCAGCGTCCCAGGCCTGTCTGGGAGGTGGTGCCGATGAGTACCCAGAAGACGCTGCTCTCCCCTTCAAGATGGCGCGCGCTCCGGGGAGTGTTTGCAGCGGTGGCAGTCTCTCCCCGTCTCAGAGAGCCTGGTCCGCCAGCTCCTGCTGCTCCTGCCAGACTCAACTGTCCCTCACTCGCTCACACACACACCACACACCTCACACCTCCACACACTCTCCTTTCATCCACTCACTCAGTCACTCCCTATCCCTTACCTCCTTCCTGCCAGCCGCCATTTTTTCTCCCCCAGTCATGCTCAGGTTTGCTTCACTCGTTTTTGCTTTTTGCCTTTAGGTTGAGCACATGTCTTATCAGTAACATATTGTTTTATACTCAAAGATTTTCTTTAAGGGGTGAAGACAGGTTGCAAACCACCCCTTTCCTGCTCCTTTCTGGCATCCAATGCAATTCACAATAACAGAAGTTATCCAATAAGGAGCTCCAAGTACATATTTTTAGCTATTCTTGATGTCTCCATCTGGATGGAGATAACACAGCACTTAAATTCAGCATGTCCTAAACCCACATTCTATCTTCTTGATCACAAGGACGCCTCTTTTCTCTTTCTGGGAACATCACTACTATCCTTCTATTCAGCACCCTCATTTCCCTTATCTAACCTGTCTTCAATCCTTAGGATATTTCTAGCCTGTAACATCTCTTATTATTTCTACCACTCTTGTCATCTTTAACCTAGTTGATTATTTTGCTCCTTTCAATGGCTTTACTCTGATTAGGAAATAAATCCCCAAACTTCCTATTATGTCACTGAAGGTCCATGACATCCTATGATATTCCTAGTCCAGTCTTATTTCTTCTCACTACTCTTCATTAGCTCAATCAGAGCTCTTACCCACCTGCCCTTCCCACTCTCTGTTCCTATTCTCCTTCCATCTCGACTACTCTTTTCCCCAGTGATGATGGCAAATGTAACTCACTCTTCAAGGCTCCAAATGGTTTCTATCTCCTCTAGAGTGAGTCATGTATGAACCCAACATCACTGCAACTCTGCTCTCTACAATATATGCATTCTCTCCATTTTTCACAAAAATAAAAATGTGCATTATTATACTCTTCTAACCACACCTATTACCCTACTTTTTGAGAAAATTTATTTTCAATTATTGTTGACATTCTATTACCTTGTTTTAATTTTTTGTACTTCTCTTATCCTATAGTTTTCTTGCTCCCCACATCCTTACCACTGTACTAAGAGTTACCTAATGGCATAAATGATCCCTACAAATGACAGCACACACAGTGCCCTACACTCAGAAGCTTTCTAATAACTTATTATTGCTATAGCATTCTTTCCAAAGGGGCTTAACTAGAAAAAAGAAGCATAAATAGATGGCTCACCATATTGTTATTTCTTTAATAATCAGAATCCACAGCCCCCTCTATCAGTAGGCCAGCACATACAGGGTGTAATGAGGCTGTTGATGTTAGAGGGCATGTATCCAAGACTTGGCCTTCCCTCTGACTAGTATCACGGCCTTGGTACTGAATCAAACAACCCAGCAGACTAAATCAATACCAACCATTTTTTTCTAATTTTAGATGAGATAAAATATCTAAAATTACTCCCACATTTCTTGTTTAACAAACTCCAAACATACTTTTTACAAAAAGTCTCATATACTCTTGACTGTATCTGCTGGACAGAAAAATGTCAGTTCATACAGGTTGCTAATCATCTCCTGCAATGTACCACTTAGTCTTCTATTATTCCACTGACATACACACAAGTCAACAGCAGACAACTTTGCCATTCATCAAATTACAGCTGTGTAATGAGGTCAGCTGTTACCTGACACACCTTAAAACCCTTTGAAGCAGCAATACGGGCAGCAGTCCATCCTTCTATGTCGGCATGGTTAATGAGGTCTGCAGAAACAACAGGTTTGGCTGTGCCTTCAGGACTCTCTTCTCCATCCAAGTCCAAGACATCTGACTTGGTATCCTCCTCATGCAAGGAAATTCCACAAGCTGGTGCTCTGTGGTACATAAGAAGCTTGAGGCTGTCCACATGACCAGTGTCCACAGCTGAGTGAACTGGTGTCTATTTTCAGCCATCCTGAAAATAAAATGACCAAGGGAAATAGTTAATTACAATACTAACATTGAGAACAGCATTACTTGAAGTTCATCTTTAAATGTTTCTGGGCTTGGACCTCTGAGCTGGGAAAAGCAGGCGTTCCAATCCTGAATATCACTGATGAGTTGAGTCAAGTTCTCTGACCTGTCAGTTAGTGTATTTCTCATTGCTATGATTCATGTTTGCTATTTTTAAAAAGAATTTCCACTTACTATTAACCATCTGAAGTGAGTAGATACTACCCAAGCCAGTTATGAGGTATTATGTATGAAAAACCCAATCTCAACTTAATACTACAAAAGAGAATGAACTTTAGCATAAAATGATTTTTTGAAATGTATATCTAACTACAATGTTATTAGTAATGTACTAAATGAATGCTATTCTAAGCCAGTTTTACTTATAGGGCAGAATCCTAATTCTAGTGATCTTAAAATTTTACGTCAATGATTCCAGAAGATTCTCAATAACAGGGAATAGTTAGACACATAGGAAAACAAAGCCAAAGTACTTCTCTGGGTGCCCATGGGTCTCTAATGAGTGTTCTGTGATCGCAGTGGGTCACTGATACATGCAAACTTACAAAATGTTCCAAATAAGATGACTGGGCCTCTCCTCTAAATGTTACCTGGAAGACTCAGTCATTCACCCAGCTGGCTGCTGGAGTAGACTCAACTCTTTTCTAGGGCAATGGTTCTCAGGTATGGTCCCAAGACCAGCAGCATCACCCAGAAACTTGTTAGAAATGCAAAATCTTGAGCATCACTCAAAACCTACAGAATCAGAAAATCTTTGGATGGGGCCCAGCCATCTGCGGTTAAACAAACCTTCCAGGTGATCCTGATGCACTAGAGTGTGACAACTACCATTCTAGGGAAAATATGGTCCCCTGTAGAGCAAAACATTTTTTATACATAGAGAAGGGTCTCCCTTCTACTCATGTACCTATCTTCATTAAATTTTTAAGACTTTCATTACAAAAAATATACTGAGCTTTATTTTGGTGATCTGTGTTTTAGCTTTATTGTATTTTCACCCTTTTTAAAACTGATCTTCTTCATCTGTTTTATTGATCTGTTATTTTACTAGTCTCTGTTGGTTTATTCATACATAATTTTCTCCTCCCTGCTCCTACTCCATCTCCCCTTCTCTTTTCTTTTTCTTTACTACTCAATTATTTTTCTCTCTTCTCTTGTTCTCCTAATTTTTAAACTTGTTTCATTTCCTAAATTCAAATGAACATACTCTCTCCTCTATTTCTTTAAAATATATATATATTTTTTTCTTATCTTCTCATTTCTTTTCTCCCTCCTCTACTCTAAACTGTGGTCCTTTCCTATCCCTCCAATTCTTTAACCTTCTTTTCTTTTTTTTTCCTTCCCCAAATTGGAGAAACCCTGTTTTTAACTTTAATTGAGTTATTTCAAATCACAAATTCAGAGACTTGTAAACATGCAGTTCAATCCCACCCCCCAGGCAGGGGGAAAGGGAGGAAAGAGGATTCATTCTGATATTTATGGCTCCAAAAAAGTTGGAATATTGTGCTTGGAACACACAGAACCAGCTATTAACTTCTTGCTACTATAACAAATACTAACAGTTCAGTCGAGGTTACTTTGACCTTTGACAGATCAAGGAAACAAATTATTTTCTCCTCTTGTGTTTATAGCACATTGTCAGATATACTTCCCTTACTGATAAATGTCCTGGAATTCAATTCATGTAATTTCAACAGTTTGTCAAAAAAGAGCCAATAAACAAATATTGAACTACATTTTGTTGGGTCTTTCAAACAAACCCTCAAGCTCCAGACTATAGAAAGATCTATATGTCCCCCACCCCAATCATCCAACTACTTTTCCAGATAGCACTGACCACCCATCGATAGAAAGCCAAGAGTGAAGCTGACATGGTCTACTGGAGCACAATGTGGTAGGGAGCGAGCACATAAACAGACTGGAGGGCTATGAGAATTGATGAAGCACTTATGGACAGAATGTAGTTCACTATGGGATTGAAATTCTTCAATATAAAGAAGGATGCAACAATAACCAAGACCAGGGATAGGGTATTGGATAGAAGATGGAAAATGTAGCTTCATACTCAGCAACTTCATTCTTCTCCAACAAGATTCTTTCATCTTTTTACTTCGGAGACATCTTTGCACTATCAGCGTCAGTAAGTTTTCAAGTCATTTCTTTGGAAACAGCATCCTCCCTCTTCTGTGCTACTTTGTGGCAGAGTACAAATTTCACAATTTTGTAGGTAAAGGCTACCAAATAAGTGCTTACAAGGATTGTCACACTATACAGAACAGCAGACTGACTAAGACCCATATGCCATATTCACCAGTAAAACCAGATGGTGATAGTGGATACGATGAAGGTGTTCCCAAAGAATGCAGAGGGCTTGGCTAAGAGGATACAACTGAAATCCTGAAGGAGCAAGTCCTTCTCAGACTGCTGCTTGGAGGTGCCTTTGAGAACAATGGTGGAGTGGGAGCTGGGCCTTATATTCTTTATTTAAGCTCTGCATCTATATAGATTCTGACCCCCTCCCCCCTCATCTTCTGGGTATTCTCAGTTATGCTTTTTGGTTTTATTTTTGTTTCTTTCTTTATTTTGTTGTGTTTTAGTCCAATATTCTTTCTTTCTTTTTTTCTCTCTCTCTATAATTCTTGCTCTCATATTTTATCTTTCCTAATTCTCTTTTCTCTGGTGGTCACTTTTGTTGGGGTAATAAGTATCTTATGTATATACATGCACTGTTCCTTCTGTGTCATGTCTTTTCATGTTGCATTTTGTGCTGTTCGGTCAGCACCTCCACAACGGCTAGCACAATGTGGTAGGGAGCGAGCCACATAAACAGACACCCTGAGAGGAGACTCTATCCATGAAAGGGACAATAACATTCAAGATCTAACTACATCAGGAGAACCCAAATAGCTCAAGTAGGAGGCCTCCCTAGAACACCCAGACTAGGGTGACCTGATAGACTGCACCATTGGGTCCCACAAAACATCTACTACATAAGACCAATCCAAAAATCTCTGAGTGGCCTATCAGTTTGATCTAATACATAGAAACAATTACAAAGGAGCAGCAAAAATGGGGAGACAAAGAAACAACTCCCAAATGAAAGAAAACAAGGAATCACCAGAAAAGGAACTACATGAAATGGAGTCAAGTCATTTGTTGGAGAAAAAAAATTAGAGTAATGGCTATAAGGATGCTCAAACAACTGAATGAGAAATTCACCATGTGTAAGGATCAAGAGGAAATGAATGACATAGCTACAATAAAGGACACAATGGAATGTTTCAACAGTAGACTAGAAGCAACTGAGGACCAAATCAGCGAGTTAGAAGACAAAGTAGAAAAATTCACCCAAGCAGAACAGCAACTGGAAAAAAAATTTTAAAGCAGGAGGAGAGTCTTAAGGGAGCTTTGGGACAACATGATATGAAACAACTTCTGCATAATAGGTGTACCAGAAGAAGAAGAAGCTGAGCAAAGAATAGAAAACCTGTTTGAAGAAATAATGACAGAAAACTTCTCTGACTTTGGGAAGAAAAAGGTTACACAGTCCAAGAAGCACAGAGAGTTCCAAACAAGATGAACTCATAAAGACTGACACCAAGTCACATAATTAAATTAGCAAAATTAAAAGGCAAAGAAAGAATCTTAAAGGCTGCAAGAGAGAGACAGAAAGTTACCTACAAGGGATCTCCCATTAGACTATCAATGGATTTCTCAACAGAAATACATCAGGTCAGAAGGGAATGAAATTAACTATAAAAAGTGATTAAAAAGCAAGAAAATGAATCAATTAATATTCTATTCATCAAGGCTATCATTCGAAATTGAAGGTGAAATAAAGAACTTCACAGACAAAGATAGGCTAAGAGAGTATATTACCAACAAAATAGCAATGCAAGAAATGCTAAAAGGACTGTTACAAAATGATGGAATGGAAAGGAAAGAAGAAATATAGGCATAAATGGCAATAAACAAGTACCTATCATAATAACCTTAAACCTAAATGGATTAAATGCTCCAATCAATAGATATAGGGTAGCTGAGTGTGTAAGAAATGTGACCCATATACATGCTGTCTATAGGAGACCCACCTTAGAGTAAAGGACTCACACAGACTAAAAGTGAAAGGATGGAAAAACATATTTCAGGCAAATGGAAATGAAAAAAAAAAAAAAAAGCTGGGGTAGCAATACTTATATCTGACAAAATACACCTCAAAGTGAAGGCCATAACAAGAGAAAAGGAAAGCCACTTTATAATACTAAAGAGATAGATTCAACAAGAGGCTATAACTCTAGTAAACATATATGGGCCCAATACAGGGGCATCTAAATATATAAAACTAGGGGCCCAGTTCATGAAATTCATGCACTGGGAGGGGTGGGGGGCGGCGTTCCTCAGCCCAGCCTGCCCCCTCTCACATATTGGGAGCCCTCAGAGGGTGTCCTACTGACGGTTTAGGCCCGCTCCCTGTTCCCCTTGGGAAGTGGGCATAAGCCGCAGTCTGGCCTCCCTTTGTGGGAGGTGACCACGCTAATCAGGGGAAGCCACCAGCCCCATCACCCTGCTGCTGCAGCCACTGCCAGTCACCACAGCCACCAACGTGTTTTCATCAACATGGACACCAGTCCTTTCAACATGAAGAAATGACAACTTTCTTTAGGCATTTTCAAGATGTGTCTTTCATAGGATATGATATTTCTTTCTTTCTCTTTTTTTTCCCCCCTGAGGATATGTTTCCATTGATTTTTAGAGAATGTGGAAGAGAAGAGAAAAACAGAAACATCAAAGTGAGAGGAACATTTTGATTGGTTGCCTCCTGCATATGCCCATACCTGGGCCCTGGACAGGGAGGAGCCTGCAACCTAGGTACATGCCCTTGGTCAGAATTCAACCCAGACCCTGCAGTCAGCAGGCTGAGGCACTATGCACTGAGCAAAGCTGGCTAGGGCAGGATATGACATTTCTTAGCCCTCCAGCAGTGGACCTTCATTTTTTTCCTCCAGGAGTGTGGTGGAAAAACCCTAGATCGCCTTTTTGGATTCTTATTATCCAAGTTACTAAGAATATTATCAGTGGCATACAGGGAGCTTAGCCAATGAGCAGTAGGAAAAGGTCTTTCCTCTGTAGTTCACTCTGATTACTGGCCTCACCCCTGCCCCTCCAATCCCAGCTCCACCCCTGCCCAGGCCTGTTTCCTCTGGCTGAGGATGCAGGCATGGGCAGGGGATCCCCAGAACCCTGTGATCATTGAATCTGCCCCTGCCCAGGCCTGCAGTCTCTGCTGGAGGCCTAGGCAGAAGACCCCTAAGCCCCTTCATTCACTGGCTTCACAGAGCTGTCCTCCACGATCACCAGCTCTGTTCCTGCCCTCTGCCATCGCCGGCTCTGCTTTTGCCCCACTGGCAGCCTCTGGTCAAGGCTGCAGGCCTGAGTAGGAGACCTGCAGTCTCCTGCATTGCCTACTCCACCTGTGCCCAGACCCCTGTGATCATAGGCTCCACCCTGGCCCCTTTGATTACTGGCTCTGTCCCTGCCCAGGCCCTGAGATCACGGGCTCCACCCTTACCCCACTGCAGCCTCTGGCCAAGGCTGCAGGCCTGGCCAGGGGACCCCCAGGTCCCTGCTTTGCCAGCTCCACCAGTGCCCAGACCCCTGTGATCATAGGCTCCAACTCTGGCCCTCAGATCGCTGGCTCTGCAAAGCCCAGGCCCTACTGCAGCCTCTGGCCAAGGCTACAGGCCTGGGCAGGAGATCCCCAGGCCCCTGCCATTGCTGGCTCTACCCTTGAGCCTCTGGCTAAGACTGCAGGCCTGGGCAGGGGATCCCCCAGACTCCTGCTTTGCTGGCTGCACTGGTGCCCAGACCCCTGCAATCGCAGGCTCCGCCCCTGCCCCTCCAATTGCTGGCTCTGTGGAGCCCAGGCCCCTGAGATCTCCAGCCTTGCCCCTGCCCAGGCCTGAGGCCTCTGGCCCAGGCCTTATGCCTGAGTAGGGCACCCTCATACCCCTCCGATCACCAGCTTTGCTCCTGCCCCCTCCGATCACTGGATCTGCCCTTGCCCATGCCTGAGGCCTCTGGCGAAGGCCTCTGGCCTGGGCAGGGGACCTCCAGCCCCCGCTTATTGCCTGTTCCACCTCTCAGGCCCCCCGCCTCTCCCACCACTTGCCTGGCTAATAGGCCTGACCACTTCAGTGGCGGGGCTCAGCCTGCCTGGGCACTGCCATCTTGTGATGGAGTGACACCTAATTTGCATATTACTCTTTTATTAGATAGGATGTGGCTATGGTTGCCGCCATCTTGTGGCCATGGGGGTGGACATCTTTGTGACGGTGTGACACGTAATTTGCTTTTTATTAGATAGGATGTGGCTATGGGCACTGCTATCTTGTGGCTATGGGAGCAGCCATCTTTGTGATGGAGTGATGCCTAATTTGCATATTACCCTTTTATTAGATAGGATAACTTCTGGAGGATATCAAGGGAGAGATCAACAACAATAAAATAATAGCAGAGGACTTTAATACCCCACTGACATCACTGGGTAAATCTTCTAGACAAAAAACCATCAAGGAAACAGAAATCCTAAACAACACTCTAGAAAACAGAACTAATTTATATCATCAGAACACTTCCTCACAAAGCTACAGAATATACATTCTTCTCAAGTGCACATGTGACATTTTCAAAGATAGACCACATTGTAGGATACAAGCTAAGTCTCTACAAACTCAAGAAGACTGAAATCATGTGAAACATCTTCTCAGACCACAATGGCCTGATATTAGATATCAACCACAATAATAATGCTCAAACACAATCACATACATGGAGGCTAAATAGCATGCTATTAAACAATGAATGGGTTACCAAAGAGATCAAAGAAGAAATAAAACACATCCTGGAAACAAATGAAAATGAACACAAAACAATGCAACATTTATGGCACACTATAGGGTTACCTTAAAAAAACAAGAAAAACTGACAATAAGTTATCTAACACTACATCTTAAAGACTTAGAAAGAGAACAACAAGTAAAGCCCAGAACAAGTAGAAGGAAGGAAATAATAAAGATATGAGTGGAAATAAATGACACTGAGACAAAAAAGACAATATGAAAGATAAATAAAACCAAGAGCTGGTTCTTTGAAAGGATACCTGGTAAACAAGATAGATGAACCTCTAGCCAGACTCACAAGCAAACAAATAGAGAGCACCCAAATAAACAAAATCAGAAATGAAAGAGGGGAAGTAACAACTAACCCTGTAAAAATACAAAGTTTTGTAAAAAACAAAACAAAAGATACTATGAACAACTTTATTCCAACAAATGGGACAACCTGGACAAAATGGACATTTTTGTAGAAAAATACAACCTGCCAAAACTCAATTAGGAAGAATCAGAAAACCTGATTAGACTGATGAAATTGAAGTAACAATCAAAAAACTTCGAACAAATTAAAGCCCTGGCCCAGTTGGATTCACAGGTGAGCTTTACCAAATGTTCAAAGAAGAACTAACACCTCTATTCTTCAAACTATTCAAAAAAATTCAAAAGGAAGTAACACTTCCAAACTCTTTCTATGAAGCCAGCATTACCCTAATTCCAAAATCATATAAAGACATAACAAAGAGAACTACAGGGCAATATCCCTGATGAATATAGATGCTAAATTCCTCAACAAAATTTTAGCAAATAGGATCCAGCAATACATTAAAAAGATCATACATCATGACCAACTGAGATTTATTCCAGGTATGCAAGGCTGGTACAATATTCGCAAATCAATAAATCAAAAATAATCACATACGTAAATAAACAATCACATACATAAGTTAAATAAGCACATAAATAAAACAAGCAAGACAAAAATCACATGATCATATCACTTGATGCATGAAGAGCATTTGACAAAATACAACACCCTTTTTAATAAAAACTCTCAGCAAACTGGTAATAGGGAACATATCTCAACATAATAAAGGCCATATATGACAAACTACAGCCAACATCATACTCAATGGATAAAAACTAAAACCATTTCCCCTAAGAACAGGAACAAGACAGGGATGACCTCTCTCACTACTCTTGTTCAACATAGTACTGGAAATCCTGGCCACAGTGATCAGATAAGAAATAAAATGCATCCAAATTGGAAAGGAGGAATTTAAACTCTCATTAATTGCAGATGACATGATAGTATACACAGAAAACCCTAAAGACTCCATCAAAAAAACTACTAGGTTTAATAAATGAATTCAGAAACATAGCAGGATACAAATTAATATCCAAAAATCCATAGCATTTTTATACACCAATAGTGAACTCTTAGAAAGAGAAACTAAAAAAAAAAAAATCCCATTTACCATTGCAACAAAAAAATTCAGATACTTAGGAATAGATGCAACCTGGTAGGTGAAAGACCTGTACTCTAAAACTACAGGACTTTGAAAAAAGAGATAGAGGAAGATGGTGGAAGAATACAATGTGTTCATGGATTACTGGAATCAACATCATTTAAATGTCCATATTACCCAAAGCAATCTATAGATTCAATGCAATCCCTATTGAAATTTTAATGACATATTTAACAGACCTAGAAGAAACACTTCAGAAGTGTATATGGAACCAAAATGACCCCAAATATGGCAATTTTGAGAAAGAACAAAGCTGCAGAATCACAATACCAGATATCAAGTTATACTACAAATCCACATACTCAAAACAAGTTGGAGGAACCACAATACCACATGTCAAGTTATACTACAAAAATACTGTAATCAAAACAGCCTGGTACTGGCACAGGAACAGGCTTATATACCAACTAAGAGCCCGGTGCACAATATATTGTGCACTCAGGTTGGCGGGGGGGAGGGGGGGGAGGGGGGGGCAGGGGCGGTGTCCCTCAGCCCAGCCTGTGCTCAGTCTGGGACCCCTCGGGGATGTCCACCTGCTGGCCAGCCTGGGTGAGGGGCTGATGGAAGTTTGCAGGCTGGCCAAGCCCGCCCCGCCCCTGCCCACCCCGCTGCCTGTGCCACACCCACCTCCATAGCTGCTGGCCTCCATCTTGGCTGAGTTAATTTGCATACAGCCACTCTGATTGGCTGGTGGGCGTGGCTTAGGCATCCCAGAGAGATGGTTAATTTCAATATTACTCTTTTATTAGAGTAGATGGAAAAGAACAGAGAATCCAGAAATCAACAAAAGCCACTTTGCTCAATTAATATTTAACAAAAGGAGGCAAGAGCATACATTGGAGCAGAGATAAATGGTGTTGGGCAAACTAAGTAGGTATGTCCTAAAAAAAAAAAACAAAAAAAAAAAAAACCTTAGACCACCAATTTACACCATACACAAGAATAAACTCAAAATGGATAAAAGACTTCAATGTAAGATGTAAAACTATAAAAGTCCTAGAAGAAACCATAGGTACCAAAATTTCATACATCCCCTATAGCAATATTTATTGATACATCTAGGACAATGGAAACTAAGGAGACAATAAACAAATGGGACTACATGAAAATAAAAAGCTTCTGCACTGCAAAAGAGGTCATCAACAAAATAATAAAAGAGTCCACTACATGGGAGAACATATTTGCCAATGATGCATTCAATAAGGGGTTAATCTCCAAAATATATAGGAAACTCATTCAACTTAATAAAAGGAAGACAAACAATCCAATTTTAAAAAGGGCAAAGGACCTAAATAGACACTTCTCCAAAGTGGATATACAGAAAGCCAAGAGACATAAAAAAAAAAAAAAATGCTCAAAGTCACTAATCATCCGAGAGGCGCAAATCAAAATGATAATGAGCTATCACCTCACACCTGTCAACATGGCTATCATCAACAAATCAATAAATGACAAATGTTGATGAGGTTGTGGAGAAAAGGGAACCCTAGTACACTGCTGTTGGAATGCAGATTGGTGTAGCCACTGTGGAAAACAGTATGGAGTTTTCTCAAAAAATTAAAAATCAAACTCCCATTTGACCCAGTCATCCCACTTCTAGGAATATATCCTAAGAAACTCAAAACACTCATCAGAAAAAAAATATATGCACCCCTATGTTCAAAGTAGAGCAATTTACAATAGCTAACACTTAGAAACAGCTTAAGTGCCCATCAGCAGATGAGTGGATAAAAAAAGTATGGTACATTTACACAATGGAATACTACATGGGAATAAAAAAGAAAGAACTCTAACCATCTGCAACAGTGTGGATGGACTTGGAGAGTATTATACTGAAAAAAAATAAGCGAATTAGAGAAAAAATAAGTACCACATGATTTCACTCATATGTGGAATCTAATGAACCAAATAAACTGATGATCAAAAATAGACCCAGTCATAGAAGCATGAACAGACTATTGAACCTCAGAGGGAAGGCAGGGGAGGGTGGGTGGGAAGAGATCAACCAATGAACTTTTATGCATATGTGCATAACCCATGGACACAGACAATGGGGTGGTGAGAGCCCAGGGGGAGAGGAAGGGAGTGGGCTGGAAGAGGTTAATGGGGGGGGGGGAAGGAGGACCTATGTAATGCTTTTGACAATAAAATTTTTAAAAAAGAAAAAAAACTCATATAATTTGTTCTGTCATTAAAAAAAAAAAAAGACAGGGAGAAAACTAGACCATAAATGGTAACAGTCTGATCATTTGTTAATGCTGTCTCCTAATAGTGTGGCTTTCTGTCTGGTTCTGCACCACACACCAAGGAATCAACTTGGCTGAAACAAGACCACGGTTGGGCAGCAACTGAAATAGCATGTAGTCCTCTGTGGTAGTTAGACAGAGCAAAGACGATGGGCCAGTTATAGACGGTGAACAGGGCAGAACGTCCTGGATAGCGAACACTGGGAGAAACTGGTACAGCAGAGTATTGGAGATAAGTATTGTTAATGGGGACCTTACCCCTAAGGCATCCTTTGTTCCTCTAGAATGTCTCTGGGCATGCAGGTCAGATTCTCCCCATGACCTTCCCTACCCTGGCATATGGCTAAGTAGACCCACACCCTTACAGGAGAACAAGGGGGCTGCAGGAAAGCCCTGTCTAACTTTCATAGCAGGACAGCAGATGACCTGATAGAACATGATAGTTCAGCTTTAAGAAGAAAGGATTAACCATGTCCCCCCCACCCCCCCCCGGGTTAAAGGAATCCTAGCCCACACTCTAGAGCCCACTGGAAATTTCTCTGTGAGTGTACCTTTTCTTTGCTTGCTTAAGAAATGTTCACTCTCCAGTGTGGGTCCATTCTCTGAATTCTTTTCCTAGCCAGAACTCAAGTACCAAGTCTACTTTCTCCGAGGCCCTGGTGGCAAGTTGGCTTACTCTGCGCTGGGCTGACGACACCTTTACTTGGGTATCAGCCTCAAGCAGGCACCAGAATGTAAGTGCTCATAACCACCCCTAATTGACATTACAAAGGTCACACAGCTGTTCCTGAAAACCTTTCCATCTTCCATTCTGCTTTGATTTCGTATTAAAAGTCACAAGAAATATTGCCTTAAAATCCTCTGTCAATTATACTGTTTACCTCTGTATTTCCAACAATTTTGTTCAGCTTGTTAAAAACTTGCTTGAGAGCATGTAGTTCTGGATTCTCCAACTTATAGGATGTGACAAATTTTTATGTGGCACTCCTTACTTTTCATGCAGCTTTGTGTTGTAAAACTCATTTTTCACATGTAAGGCAGGATTTCATCATTTCATAATGAAATCCATGTGTGTAACACCACAGATTTCTTAGATAAAATATATAAAATAACATGAATAAGTATAACACTGGACTATTTTCTCATATTTTCAAAAAATAGATTTTTTAAAAAACTCTAGCAATAGGATTCAATGGAAAATGTTTACAGCTAGCTTATATTGCTGGTTTTACCATTAATTGCTGGTTCGTTGGAAATTCCTTAAGAAAGCCCAGGATCTAAGAGTGACCTATAAAACAGGTAATGCACCTTAGTATCCCGAACAATTTTAGGGATGTTTCCTATGAAATGGTTGCCCAGTATAGTCAATTCTCTATTAAGAGAAGAGCTCTAAGGTACAGAGAACCTTTGGAAATTAAAATGTCTACACTTGCCTTTCATCAGGACTATGTTGGAGAGTGTGATTATTCCAACTTTAACAAAAATACAATCCTGCCTGAGCTGAGCCCAATGAGGAGTGCATCATGGTGGAAGCTCCTTCATTCCTCTAGCCCTTAGCTGGGCCCCAGAGAAACTCATGTCAGTGGACACAGAGCTGATTTCTCTGTCTTCAAGTGTATCACAGCATCTTGATGAAGACACATTTCAGGGGGCTCATTGGGAAGTTTTATTTCAAATGCATATCCATGTGGCTGAGCCTTTTACTAGTAGGTCTCCCTTCACCTGTGCAGCTTGTACAGGGCTAGCAGAACTGGGCCGGTGAGGTCAATAGTTATTACATCAGCCTGCTAGGTTCTACAGTGGATTTCCAGAGTGCTTCAAGTTATGAAGCAAATTAGACAGGGACCTTGAACTCTGTGAGGTGCTGCACATTAGCAATAACAAGCCTCAGTCCTGGGAGAAACAGTCAACACAAATAACAGGCAGACCTCATCACAAACTCCCTTTCATTTACACATTACAACTCAGCACTGACTGCTATTGAGTGTGCTGTTGCTACTGACCACGATTACAGCTCACTTTGGTCGGCTGTTTACAATTCCCAGGCAGTACACCAACCATCTTATATAGGCAGGCTTGTTTCATTTTAATACCCTTAATCATGGCTACTATTATTTGCCTTATTTTGTAGAGGGATCAACCCAGGAACAGAGAAGTAAGATAACATGCCCAAAGTCACGGTGCATCGTGGAGGCAAGGTTCAAGCCACAAGGTCTTATTTTGGAGCCTGATCTCTCAGCCATTATGCACCACTTTTTTCTATTATGGTCATGGCCACTGTCGCCACAGTTTATACTTCTACAGAATTTTATAAAATATATAATGAACCTTGAAATACATTCCTCACTCTACCCCTTAACCTTGATCCAAACTACTAATTCCCTGGATTAAAACAACAGATTTCTGATAGGCCTCCAGCCATCTGTTCAGTCCCCTTCCCCTTACAATTTCTTATCACTGCAGCCAGAGGGATTCTTATAAAAATGAGTGAACTCATGCCCTGACCAGGTGACTCAGTTGTGTTGAGAATCATCCCATATACCAAATGGTTGTGGGTTCAATTCTCGGTCAGGATGCATACGGAAGCCAACTGATCAATGTTTTTTTTTTCCTCACATCAATGTTTCTCTCTCTCTCTCTCCTTTCTCTCTTTAAAAATCAATGAAAATATATCCTCAGTCAAGAATTAAAAAAAAAAAAGTTAGTCCATATCCATGTTTTGTTCAAAATCATCCTGCCTCACCCTAAGTCCTCCTCACGGCCCACGCCTCACTGAGGTGCACTGAGGATGCCCCCTCTTCCACCTGAGGGCTCTGCACTTCCTCTCCCTCAGGCCGGGCACACAGCTTTCCTCATTTTTCATGGGCTGTGCTCTTGCTTCCTTTAGGGCTTGGTTCAGTTGTTACATTTTCACTGAAGACTTTTCTGATCAATTCTTATGACCCCAGGTACTGCCATCTCCTAAACATTCGGCTACTATTCACTTATTTGTTTATTGCTGCCCCTCACCTTTGCCCCCAATAATGGAATATAACATGGATGAGGGCAGAGGCTGTTCTGGCTGCTGCTGTCTCTCAAATGCCTAGGGCAGCTGGTACTCGGGAAATGTTTGTTAAATGAATAAAAACTTACACCTTCATTATCTCCCCTAATTCAGAAAAAAGTCAGGACATAGATATTTATTTTCCTTCTTTAAGATGAATAAATGGAGGTTCAGAGGTAAAAGTTTGGTTAGACAAGGCTTTTAGAGACTATGAGAACAGACACTGTCCTTATCCAATATCCTAAAAGCAAAACAAAGCAAAGCAACCTCTATTTTAACATATTTTATTTTTCTAGCTGTGGAATTTGTAGACACACTATAAATCATAAAACAACCTCTCCCCTAACCCCCCCCCCCCACCACCACCAAAAAAGCAAGCAAACAAATAAAAAAACAAGACTGGTACTTACTCTGGTTTTTACACTTTGGTCAGTTCCAGCTTCCAACAAGAGTTTAATGCATTCTTTATTTCCATTTTTACAGGCCAGGTATAGAGGTGTCTGTCCTCCATCAGCAGCATGATTAATATTAGCATCATATGCAGTTAGTAATTCTACACACCTAAACACAAGATTATGATTAATTACACAGAAACTCGACTTGATTTCTAAAGTGTCACCTGAGATATGAAATATCTATATATATAAAAGCCTAACCAACTAGCCAACCAGCTGGTAGCTATGATGCACACTGACAACCAGGTGGCAGATGCTCAAAATAGGAGTGGAAACTACAGGCACAGAAACATGGAACATGCTTATGAATCTCAGAGGGAAGGGGAGAGCGCAAAAAGAGATTAACCAAAGATCTTATATGCACCTTAGAGGCCCAGTGTATGGATTTGTGCACAGTGGGGTCCCTTAGCCTGGCCAACATCCCTGGAGGGATCCTAGATTGAGAGAGGGTGCAGGCCAGGCTGAGGGACCCCACCACTGCATGAATCCATGCACCAGGCCTCTAGTAGATAATAATGCTAAAGTCATTCTGCATATATATATATATATATATATATATATATATATATATATAAAATAAATTATTGTGGGTCTTATTATGTAGGGTACTGTTTTTTAACAAGGCTAGGAGATATATTTTAATGACAAACTTAATTACTCCCCTGAAAATTTAAAACAGCAACCTTGGTCAAGCGCTGAAACTTGGTTTATTTATGAAACTTTGCTGTAACCAACTTGTAAAAGTGGAGTCCTTGCATAGTTTAACTAACTGGGATGAATGATTTAATTGTGCTTGACATATATATTATTTGTGGTTCAAAACAGTTTGAACCTTGAAAAAAAGTAAGGCTATTGAGTCATTCTGAGATTTTTCACTTCAGAAAATAATTATAAATAGCGCAGACAGCAGGGCACCATGCTCCTCCACTACAAAAAGCAGAGAGGAGGCAGGGAAATGGTTGCCTGGGGGGAAAGGACCTGCAGAGGCTTCCTGTCTCCTGAAGGGGTGCTAGTTTGCAATAAAGAAGACACAGCTAAACAGAAACTCATTGCCCTGAAAATCAAGATGAAAAGAAATGACACAGTGGCTCTTACTAGCTAACCACCGAAAGCTTGAGTTTATAAAATTAGATGAAAATAAACTTGGAAGAGAGGACTAAATAAATCATAGTCAAATTAGGAAGCAATTCATATATTAATTTTTTTTTAATTTCAGATACATGTTTTCTCTTTTTTATTTAAAATGGAGTTTATTGGGGTGACATTGGATCTGTAATACTGTCAACAATAAAGATAAACTTTAAAAAGTACAGGTTTCAAGTGTACAACTCAACAAAACATCATCTTCATACACCATCGCGTGTTCATTGTCCAAAGTCAAGTCTCTTTCTGTCCCCTTTATCTCCCCTTAGCCCACTTCCACCTCCCCACCTGCCTTTCCCTCTGGCTATCACTATACCATTGTCTGTGTCTATGTGTTTTATATATATGGTAGGTTGTTTTTTTTCCTTAATCTCTTCACCTTCTCTCATCCAGCTCCCAACCCGCCTCCCCTCTGACAGATGTCTGTTCCTTGTATCTTGGCTTGCCTTGAAAATGTTTGGTTTATACATATTTGAAAAATAACTTACATACTGATAATGTGTGTGTATCTCATACACATTTAAATTAATCAACCCCAGCGTTCTTCCTTTTTGTAAAGCTATCCATGCCTCTTCCCATGACTGTTACACTATTCATGCGTGTGGCCCTACAGATTACCTGGTGACAGTAAAGGTAAAGTACGGCCCAAAAGAAATCCCTCTTGAAGGACTGAAGACATGCAAAAAATAACAGCAAGACCTATGGTCCTCAATAATAACTCAGGGTGATAACATGCAGGAAAAAATAAAAATTGTATACTTTAAAGATGCATTTTGAGAAGTTTCCATTTATAACAGATAACATTAGTGTGAACCTTAAAACCTCTATCTCAAGTATTCAGAAACTTGTTAAAGATTTCTATCAGGATAGTTATGTAAAAAGTTGAAAATAGCTTATAATCTCTGCCACCTGCCCTTTTGGCACAGAGAAAAAAATTAGCTATATTCTATTTTAGTAACATATGACTCAATTTTTAAAATCATTACTATGTTCGACTGCCTTAGTAAGCTAATAAAAGAATCATTGCTGAAGTTATGTATGTCTTAACTGACAGGCTCTTTTGGTTTTGTGTTCTAATTACTTTCAATGTGTAAAGTTTCTGCTTCATTTTTAAAAAAAAAATGATCAGGTAAATAATTGAGATTTAATAATGAATAAATTGCTACTAGAAAGCTAAGATTGTTACAAATAATATAGCTCTATGTTCTACTTTTAATGCGATCATAAGTTAAAAAGCTTCTTTGTGTTGGAGTGGTGGGAAATAGTGAAGAACAAAGTCTAACAGTTCGTTTTATTGTTGATATGCTACCAAAAGACTATCTTCTTCAGAATCAAGTCCATTCATGTGAGGTTTGGACACAGCATATTTCTCCTTCTTCACTCCCCTCATATACAACTCTTCACCAATTATTAAGATGAGCAAGTTTAGGACCCTACTTTGTGTTTAAATCTTCAGAAATATTTAATAAGCTTATTTGCCAATCGATTCTAAGCCCTAGTTTGCACCTTCAGCCAGAACTAAGATATGTAAGAAAATATAAAGAATCTCTTTTCATAGTAAAATAAATTAAAAGCATCTCTTACTTAAAACGTCCCTGAGCAGCTGCAGTACACAAGGGTGTAAAGCCATTTCTATCAGCAGCATTGACTTGGGCTTCCGCTTTCAGCAGCAATCTCACACAATCTATGGGTTTTAACAGAAAGCTACTTCAATTCCCCATTTAGAGCACTGGTGAGCCAAATTCTATAAAAGCTGTAGACAGATACTGAACTCAAAGAACCTTCCCTTGCACAGTTCACCCGACAATTCTATCACGGCGAATGTGAGACTCTACAGACTGTTTCTGGGGAAACCAGCCTCTCTTCCTGGAGAATGGAATACCCCAGGCTCACTAAAGTGGGATTTTTATTTCCTGTTGGTGCTTTGGGAAGAGTTGCTGAGGAGTAAGAGAACTGTGTGGTGTGCCAGAAAACACTTTACCAGATTTTCTTACCAGACTATTCCAGAGACTGTTATTGGATAGAGAACAAAATCCATTTACCAAATTGAAATACCATTCTTTATTATTTAAATTCCTACTTTATGTTTCATCTTTAAAATGCTCTTGTGTAATAGACATCCTACACGTAACTCCATGAATGAGGGTACAGGTGAAACCATAGTCACCTCACTCAGGCATAAATAGCACATGTTTCTTTATATTAAAAAAAATTCCCATAGTGCTTTTGAAGTAAAAAAAAGAATTCCAGAGTACTTTTAAAATAATGAGCTACTTTATCAGCTCACTAGAATCTTCCATTTAATCCACCTGAACACAGTAAAGCTCTGTAGACTTCCAGGGAAACTGCGGAATAATCGGAATTATTCCACAACCATGTGGCTTCCATAGGCAATGCTATTTGACTTAGCATGTGCAGTCAAATCATCTTGCTCTTCACTACCTTATGTTTTAGTATATTTGACTATAGGATTTGCATGTTAAGGAACAAAAATTATTCCTAGATTTCATCAATATGTCATTTATGGCTGTACAACTTCTTAGCTTTTTAAAAAATCCAAGTAACTATAAATTGTTTGAACTTCAGAACAATTTCAGACCCTTGATCTCTCCTAACTACTAAAACTTTCCCTCTCTGACTTTCACACATATCGGGTATTTCCAACAGACAAAGCAGGGTTATGTGGTCCTGACCAAAATGATCGCAGATGGAGGGCTTTATTCCAAAATGTGCTAAACAAGTTACTAGACCTAAAATTTCTATCTACACATTTCATTGCATATAAAACAATGATGTCTTTTTTTTTCCTAGCTGCCCCAAAGTTCATATTATAGAACTGTACAATTTGGATTTTTAAAAATGTTTACACAATCTTTAAATCGTGTTAAAAAAAATTATCCACTACCTGTAAGGGAAAATGAAAACCAAAGTACACTCTTTGCTCCCGACAGTGGTTCCAAGGGCTTTGAGTCTATCCTTTTGCAAGTGGGTAGTACAGTGAGGTGACAGGATCACCATCTTTACCTGTAGGTCCATTCTTAGCAGCAGAATACAAGGCAGAATGGCCATCTTTGCAGGAGTAATTAATGTCCAGTCCTTCTTCATTAAGCAGCGTTGATAATAAAGTGACATTTCCCTGGGCAGCAACTTGCTGAAGAAGGGCGGGCCTGCCAGCCAGGGGGGCAGGACCACCACTCATTAACAAAGGGGTTAGGGAGGGTGACCAGCCTGTGGGTTAAAGTGAGTGTCATTAGAGGACGGGAGTAAGGACAAGTGACAGACTTACCCGCTCCTTCCTGAGTCACACACACACAGACATTTGAACGTGGATTCCTGGAGGATTATGTGGTTTCTAACATTATCAGTCTGTTAATAGTTACTTAGCACCAATCTGTACTGTCATTTCAATTTCATATTTGCTAATTATGTTAACATGCATGGTCACAAATTATTTTTAGACATCAGTCTTGCACAGATAAGGGTGAAAGTGGGGAGTGGTTTTAGGAAACGAAGATGGCTGTCTCATTTTAAAAGTTCAAATTCACCTACAAGGTTTCAAAACAACTTGCTTTTTAAAATTACATACAGCCCTAAGTGGTTTGGTTCAGTGGATAGAGTGTCGGCCTGCAGACTGAAAGGTCCCAGGTTCGATTCCAGTCAAGGGCATGTACCTTGGTTGTGGGCACATCCCCAGTAGGGGGTGTGCAGGAGGCAGCTGATGGATGTTTCTCTCTCATCAATGTTCCTAACTCTCTATCCCTCTCCCTTCCTCTCTGTAAAAAATCAATAAAATATATTTTTAAAAAATAAAATTACATACCAATTTCAGTATCAATCTAAAAAAGTTAACTGGTATCTTCAGGTACAAGATAGAAATAGTTGTAAGAAACAGACATTTTCTTTTCTTGTCAATGTTTCCAAGGTATTTAATTTTACATAAACCCTTGAGATGGACCAAATACTGTCAAGGCATCTATTTATACTCCTTGAATTCCCTTATTTAAGAATAAAAATAATGGGGACCAACTACTGTTCAGTATCAATAGCTAATAGAAGCACTACATATATGACTGGATCTAAAGTATACCACTACAAATAACATAATTTTGAAGACTATGTCATCTGGCCATCTGTATAGCACATGTTCTAGAAAATTGTAAGCAGCCAACAAGACAGGACACTGAAAATATAGATTTAACAAAAAGTTATCATAGTTAGATATTTTTCATCAGTATTTAGCAGCTTTAGAAGAGAATCTGTTAAGTGTGTGAAGTCTGCTGCATATAGCATGGAAAATTTTCTGAATTCTTCCTTGATCAAAAAGCTGTAAAAACAGTAAAGTAAAAAATACTTATTTAATGTGACATTTAGGTATTTTATGTATTTTTGGCTTAAATACAGTTAACTTTCAAAACACATCATTTTATTTCCTTCCTTATGGAGCCTCAAACACCGCTAAGCAATGCTGGTGTGCATATAAAGGCTGATGTGCACTGTCACTCCTCGGGGCATAGTTTCTACAGAGATCTGGTAACACCCACATAGTAACATATAATAGATGAAGCTTTTCTATTCTTTACACATTGGCATCAGGATACCATTTTTAGGTATATAGGTCTTACATTATTATGTATGTAATATTCAGTCTTTATAGTTGAATCTTAATTATTGGCCTTAAATTATTTCAATAAATATTAAGACTACATATCAAAGAATTTCTCAATATTTTAAAAATTCTTTGTAATAAACATAGCAGTTTATACAAATGAAACTAGAACTGCTAATTAAAAGCTGATTATTATATCTTCCTAATTTATCTGGGTCTATAAATAATTTATTGCTGTTACCCTATTAGACTGCAGTGACATACGGAATTCATATGGTCATAAAATTAAATATCTAAACTTTGTGATATTTTCCCATTGATATTCATTTTCTCTTTTTACAAAAGTAGAATTTGTACTTCATACTTACAAGAAGGCTCCTCTCTGGTACATTTTACTTGTGTATTTTCTTAAAAACAAACAAAAAACAAGCCCACAAAAATTAAATCAGTGCTTATCAGAAATGGATGACAAACAAAACTTATAAACACCAAGGTATGAAACCTTGACTGTGAAGCAAACACAAAAGCAGTATGAAAGCATTGTACTGTGGTCCTCCGTGGAACAGGAGGGAACGTGGTTCATGCTCTTTCTCCTTCCCTCCAGCCCTCTTTTCTTTCCTTCCCTCCCTTCCTTTCTCTTTCTCCTTTCCTTCTTTCCTTCTCTTCTTTTCTTTCCTTCCTTCCTTCCTTCTTTCTCTCTCTCCCTCCCTTCCCATCACTTCCACTCTTCTCTTCCTTCCTCCCTTCCTCTCTATATTTCCCTCTAAGTCATCCAAGGATTCTTGGTTATTGATATCCCATTAAGAATATCAACAGGTATCTAATAAATGATTTGCTATTCTTTGGGGATTTGTTTTAATTTTTCTAATACAATTCTAGGCTCAGGGGAAATTTTTAATAACTATATTTTAACTTCTTTATATGGAAATATTCAACTATGGATGTAATTTCCTGGGAAACTCTATGTTTAATGAAAAGCTATTCATAAAATATTTTATTCAAAAATGTTTTCAATCTTTAGACCACTGAAGAGTCTTATAGTTCTATCTCTGTTACTCAAAATTGCAGAAGAATATACATTAATTTCCTTATTTTGTTAGGTTTGAAGTACATTTAAAAATGATTTACAGAGGAAAATGCTCTATAAATACCAAGTATTGTTAAAGTTTAAATAAATCTGTTGTTTGCACTATCATTTCCAATTTTCTCTAGCATAAACTTAAGTTATTATAATAAATCCTTCTATAAGCATGGGAAAAATAAAACCTTACCATGATCAATTTATTCCTCATTTGGGATTTCCAACAATGATAAAAATAATAACATTTTAAGTAATGGTGAAGCAATGATAGGACAGATCTGCGGTCATACAGTTACTTTAATGATGTTAGAAAAAGGTCATTCAGCTTCGCAGTGCCATGTGCACACATCAGTAATGGTGAGTGTCTGACAGACATGCAGTGGCCAGGGGCAGACGGAAGGTGCCATGGCAGAAAGAAGAGTGGAGACCAGCTTCTGGCATCAGCTTCAGGACGTGGAGGAGGTTCATGTCATAGCTCAGATCAATCTCATTTTCTGATGTAGCCTTTAAGCCAATCATACACGGGGGAATAATTTTTAAAATGTATGCTTAAATAAGAAAAAAACTGAACCAAATTAAATAAAATGTATCAAAATTAAAAATATTCCCAAGGGTATGGAAACTCAGCTGCCTGGGGTGGTTTCTGTTTTAGGCTTCTATTCATCTAACCATTAAAATATGTTCACTTGACAAATTCATGAGGAACAAGAAAAACTAATTTACTTATAATTTAAAGATATTATTTAAAAAATTAGCATTTGACCATAGAAATTGTTGACAGGGTTAGAGTAATTTACAAGATATTCATTGAAGTGGTACCTTTTGTCACTGCAATCTTCTCAGTGCTTTGTTAATCAGAATTCTTTCTCACGGATATAAGCTGACACAGAAACACAGAATTTTAGAGTTTGAAAGATCATGGGATTTAGTGGTTCTCCACGGAGGGAGTGTTGTTCGAAAATTCAGCAGGCAAGTTTAACAAATCTCTTTGGTTTGGAACTACTATTACTTTTTGTTTCAATGCTTTCATGTTTAGATGGAAAAACTAATAGCTCAGAGGAAATGTGCTCTTTGGGGCGATACGTAGAAAGGGACTAACCCCACTTTCTTATACTCAGTGTTCTTTTCCCCATTGAAACTGGAGCCCACATCCACCATGCATTTGGCAGGTGTGCTATCCCCAGGCCCTGCCCTTACCAACCAGAACGCATTAGTGGCTGCTTAGAAGATTAATACCCTCCAATAAGCTTATGCACTGCAGAGGCAGGAACTCACCCAGGCACAGATGGGTTCAGAAGCAGGATGGAGGGAGCTCTGGTGCTTCCTAGCTTCAATGAGCAGGGTGGCAAAAATAGGGGCAATCTAATTGGAAAACAGAGTCAAAATCCCATAGCTCATTTAGAAACTTCAGGCTAAGTTACAACCATGGGGGAGGTAGGCACCCCCCACTGCGTAATATTAACATTTCTATTCCCGGAATACACTGCATTTCAGTAAACACTTGCTGAATCACGACCTCCACAGCCTCCATTTCCACTCATAAGCCACACCTTCTAATAAAAGGAAATAGAAACCTGTTATCCCACCAAAGGTAAAAACTACAGTTCCGAAAATATTTTGGGCAAATTACAGAATCAGAGAACAGAAAATAAGGAACCAGTTTCATGCATTTTCAGTGGCTGCTATTTCTTTAGTTCCTGTATTTATTCTCTAATTCTCTAGACGCAAGCCAAGGGCATTTTTTAAAATGGGTCCTTTATCTAAAATTCCACTGTATCTTATGCAGGTCATTCTGGTGAATACACAGGGTTGGGTAAGAGTAGTTTTGCAGTTGTTTGCATGGAAATACAATAATTAATAAATGATAATACAAGAATAAACCCTATTTTGAATACTCACAACTATAATGGACTAGGAATTCTCTGTCTTTAAATGTTAACTTATAATCCTCCATCATGGATCCTGGCTGTAAAGCTTATATCTACTGAAACCAAAGGCCTTTGCAGCTGAACAGACAAAAGCAACTACAGGCAAAGCATCAAGGTACCAAGTAAAGACAGCTTTGTATTAAAAAAAAACAACAGACAAACTTTATTTATCCTAGGAAGTGTTTTCTGTTTAATACTCTGTGCATTTATGTCAGTAACACTCCACTGTCGAAATGTTTTTGGAACTTCTGTTTTCCAATGGCTTTACAACCATACAGCACATTCTCTGATTTTCCTGAATGGTAGCAAAAATCCCTCCTCTGAGGGCGAGTTTAACTTGTGAGAAATAGCCAACATCATTTCAGGCAAGGAGAAGACTATCCAGCTCCATAATACCATTTTGGATAAAATATATATCCAAATATATATGCCCATAAAGACATCACAGAGTAATACTGAAGTCAACTCTAAAGCAAATTTTCAAAAATGCTGTTAGCAGTATCACTGATGCAGTGACAACATCTCTATTTTTTCATCACTCATGCTGCTGTAAGCTCAATACTATGCTCCTCACACATTACATTAAATCCTCCTAATAGCCACCCTCTCCACATTAGTAGTGTAAGTTCCAATAAGAAAATGTGGTCAGTTCAAGAACAAGCATCCCAAACCTACAACTGTAAATGGCAAAGCCCGGATTCCAACACAAATCTGACTGATATCAAAGTCCCGGCTGTTTCTAATTTTGCCCCAGAACATAAGAAGGCAGCTTCGGAAGGAACTTAATTTCAAGGAGACAGTTTGTAATTGTACAGGTAAGTCATGATGTACTGCTCTCATTCCCTGATGATTACCAATTACCTGTTTTCTTTATTTCCACTCTTCTCAAATCTTAAATAAAACCTACTTAAATGAAACCTACTCAAATCTTCCTTTAACTCTTGAAGTTTCCTCTCATTAGAACAAGTAATCTCTGCTAACCATTAAGATCCTGAGATAGCCCTAACTGGTTTGGCTTAATGGATAGAGCATCGGCCTGTGGACTCAAGGGTCCCAGGTTCGATTTCAGTCAAGGGCATGTACTTTGGTCGCGGGCACATCCCCAGTAGGAGGTGTGCAGGAGGCAGCTGATCGATGTTTCTCTCTCATTGATGTTTCTAACTCTCTATCCCACTACCTTCCTCTCTGTAAGAAATCAATAAAAAATATATTTTAAAAAAAAGATCCTGAGATAGGCAAGACTTCTCCAAGTTTCAACTGAACCATTAAACTTAACAGCATCTTGGATGCTCATTTACTCGTAAAAACGAATCCAGTCCACCTCAGTAAAAGAAAAACAGTGCTTCCTTTAGTACTGTATAACAAAAAGGAAAAAACCCAGATCTTTATCGACTTCTTTGTTCGAGTCCCATACTCCATGACTTCAGAAAGCACGTCTGCAGTGGACACCTTCACTAATACAGGCCACATGCTAATCACCTGTGCTCAAGTGTTGTCAGAAGATAGCTCTAAATAAGAATAAATGACTTTAGAAATAAACTACTCTTAAATCAGAGTCTGATAAACATACACTCAATTTTTGAGGTTAAAAATAGTTAACACTAAGCTGATATTAAAATTTAGAACATACCAATTACAGAACAAATCTAATCAATTTGGTAATCCAAGTTGGATAATAGTATTAATAACTACTTGAAGGGATTGTGTTGAGTCATCTCAGAAGCGGTAACCAAACTGAACACACACTGCCTGGTGATGACCCACTGATATTAAAGTCTGTGAGATAAATTTAATAAGAAGGAACAGTCTTTCTTCCCATGGAAATGTTTTCATCTCTCTAAATTTATGGTCTCCTGGCACTCCAAACCACTACTTTCAGGATACTAAGAAAAAAAGAAAGAAAGAAAGCACTTAGCATAACAATACTGCAAGATGAATCACCATACCCTGGAGTCATTAAAAAAACAAAAAAAAAACAAAAAACAAGAGGAAAGAAATATATATTAAAAAGTATCAAATTTTTTTTAAAAAGTCCCATGGCAATGTGAAAGCAATTCAGGCAAGTAAGAGGGCAGGCCACATTCTTAAAAAGGGTATAACACGACAATCCCTTTACCTGATGCTGTTACCAGGAGGCTGTCTGAGGCACCTGCTCTACAGGATGAGGCACTAACAGGGTTTATGGAAGAGCAAAAGGCAATGGTGGTGGGAATGACAAGGGAACGCTCTGCACATGCAGGCTGGCTCAGTCCAGGGGTTTCAGCAGGCCAGGCACCCACCTGAGACGTGGCCAGGGCTGCAGGTGCCACAGTTAAATCTATGGACGGTTTTGGTGGCAGCTGAGGAGAGGAGGATTTAGGGAGATTCTCCTCATTTAGGACCCTGCTCCCTTGCAGTAAACTGGAAGGAGGTGAAGCCACAATTTTATCTGCTTTGGCCCCAGCACTGGAGGCCCTGCTGCTATCCGCAACAACTTTGAGTTGGGGGTGGGGTGGAGAAGGAGCTTGGGAGAGCCCTGGTTTTTTTGGAGGGATAGGAGGAGGGTTTCCTCTGTCAACTCGTGCTACACTGGGAGTCTTTAAGCTGGTCCGACCAACAGGAGGGTAGGTGCCAACCTCCCCTGTCGGGGGCGCTCCAGGCCTTGGGGGTGCTCCTCCCACTTGAGGGCCTGTAAATCTTGACAGCGCTTGGGTCACAGTATTCCGAGCCAGTTGTTTGGCCACTAGGTTTTCACGACTTGTAGGAGAGACATCTCTTGACGGAGGACTCTGGGTGGTATTTCCATTTTGGTCTGGGTCATTAGCATTGCCCTGGAACCTAAATCTAGCTGCTTGGATGCGTGGGTTTAGACTTGGATGCAGAGACGCATTGGCACACGGTGAGTGTAAACTGTGCACAGGCGGAGCTTGCGAATAGCTCTGGGGAGCTGTGCCTAGTGTTTGCAGGGTTGGAGGGGCAGCGTTATTGGGAAGTGGGGTTGTGCTTGTTAAATCTGGTGTTGAACCAGTGCTGGGTCCATTTTCCTCAATTCTATTTGCACTTGGAGATGAGACAGTGGGCAGAGCGGAGCCAATCAAGTCACCTTGGGAAGTCTGCCGGTCAATACCTGGTCTGACCAAGGTGGCGTTGGTGCACACATTCCCTTTTGCATTTGCAGAAACTCGGGAGCTCCCTGTGGAAGGCTTTACAGGCACAGTCAAAGACGACTTCTTCACGTGGTCAGAGCCTTCTATCGGTAGGTCTGTCTGGCAAGCAACAGATCTTGTCATAGGTCCTTCTGTTCCCACAGATATAGAGACCAAATGCCTATCTTTCGCCTTCCGGGGGAGAGAGAGGCTTGGTTTGCTATCAGTTCCCCTTTTCAGTTGCTCAATCATTTTCTTCATCTTGTCTATCTCCTCTTTGAGGTCAGTGGTGTGTGCTTCTTCTCGGTGCAGCTTGGCACGAAGCTGTTCCCGTTCAGTGTCAAACTCGGAGAGCTGTTTTTCCATTTGAGCTTCCATTTCTGTGCTTCTTCGTTTCTCAGCAGAGAGTTCCTCTTCCAATGCACTGGTCTTTTTCTTTTCTTCATCCAGTGTGGCCACTACTTCTTCTAGCTTTTGGGCCTCATCTATGACTTTGCCCGAGAGCTGTTTGCACTCCTTGACCAGCATGAGGACGACATGCTTGTTCTTGCCACGCTCTTCCTCCAGGCGGGAGGCCAGCTTCTTGTGCTCTTGCTCAAGGGCTTGTAGCTGAAGCTTTTCCATCTCCAGCTGAAAGAAATTCACAGGACAGCTCTATTAATATGCAGAAAATTCTTTTAGCCAAAGAAGTGCTTCTTGTGAGATTTTTCTTACAATTAATATGATTTGGGTTAGCTAAACTACCACATTTCCAAAGTGTATTGTGATACAAAACAAACAATTTAGACTCAGTAAAATGAGAAAAATGTAACTAATTTTATGAAAAACATCTAAGTTACACCAACAGAGAATTTTCTCAATCTACTAACATTAACTATAGAAGAGAATAGTAATCTCATCCTTTCGTTCACAGCACAGAGTTCAGTACATTGTTTTTGTAAAATCAGAGCTCTGTAAGGGAATTACTTTTTTTTTTAAAGGTTTAATGCTTTAAAATTACTAACCTTTGAGGTACAGTACAATAAAAAATGCCAATAAATCAATACTAAGCTCCTCTATTTGCCAACTGTATTAGATAGCATTTTTTTTTAACTTCGAGGCTTTTGTGATGGGTTGCTATAGAAATCACATAAAGTTATATATGAAAGTTCTTTGAAAACTACAAAGAGCTAAAGAAATATCTTATTAGAATTATAATCAATGTCAGTGAGCCCCAAAGTCTGACCCCATCTCCTACGTCAGCCTCACTTGCTCACTTAGCTCCCACTCTGTTGGCTTCCTTTGAGTTTCTTGAACACTCATAACCATGGTCTTGTCTCAGGGTCTTTGACTTTGCTGTTCTCTCTGCCTAGAATGCCAATGCTCACCTTCATGCGGGGCTCTTGCACTAGGCAGTGACCAAAAGGAGAGAATGGCTCACTGCTCAGGGAGGGCTCTGGCATGTTATTTATTTACTTTGGATGTTTCCTGCTTTAAAGAAGCTGTTAAGTAACATTGCAATGGGCCCTACGCATAGGTGAAATAGGTGATAATTCTCCAAGAATAATTCGAGACTATTGTTTATTCACACACACTCTATTGTATAAATTTGTAGGGGTGACTTTTTAAGTAGATTAGGTAAGATCTGGAGAACAATAGTACTGGAAAACATATTTATAGGCATGTTTTAGTCATTAAAAATAACATTTATAGTTAGAGCTATGGTGTAGCATTTACCTTTTCTAAATGCATCAAATAATAGGTTGCTATGGAAGGCATACACAAAATTAGAATGAGAAAGTTTAAAATATATTTTACATTAGCACTCCCCCCCCATTCTTATAACAGTTAGAAAAAAGCAGAAACTAAGTCAGTTTTCAGCTTATTTTTAAAATATGAGTTTCATAATTTAGCTCTAAAGGTAGAAAAATGATGTCTTGCAGAACTCTAAGGGCTACCTTCATTTTACAAAACTACCTACAGGCTAAATTAGTGATTTTCCTGATGTTATCCAGTTAATCAGTGTCAGAATCAAGACACTCACTCAGGGTTCCACTTGTCTTAAGCTTTTCTCACCATATCACACATCTTGCTCATAGAATTTCCTTATTATGGGTCATCACACTTCATTTTTGAAGTGATAGCTTTCATCTTATACTTCAGAATCCAATTGAAGACTGACTTCCAACAGAAGATTAACTCAATTTATCTCAGACAGTTATACAGAAAACTCTGTCTCCCATAAGTCATTTGTATCTTTGTCCTGCCATCATTCGTGCCTTATGAATCCTATCTCAGACTAACATGGGTCTTTTAAAATCTTATCACAGATAACAGAACAGAGTAAACCACATAACTGAGGTGCCTGCAGAGATATGACTCCAAATTCATTTGCACTTTGAACCCCAATCATCAATCACTCTACCTACCTTTGTTTAGCTTCCTCTACAATTTACCTCATCCATGGGATAAACTTCTCCAACTCTCCCCAAAACTTCAACCAATGACCAACTGATTCTCAGTCTATCCTAATAGATTCTTTTAACAAGAAAATTCAGACTAACACACCTTTTCTGTATTTATCTTTTAAACTATATTTATTGTTGAGAGTATTACAGATTTCCCCGTGTTTCCCTCCACTGCCCTCCACCATCCAGATCCTGCTTCTTCCTTCCCCTTCCCTTCTTCTTCTGCTTAAAGAAGACCCTTCAACATTTCATGTAATACTGGTTTGGTGGTGATGAACTCCTTTAGCTTTTTCTTGTCTATGGAGCTCTTTATCTGACCTTCAATTCTAAATGATAGCTTTGCTGGGTAATCTTGGTTGTAGGTCCTTGCTTTTCATTCACTGAATATTTCTTACCACTTGCTATTGGCTTGCAATGTTTCTGTTGAGAAACAAGCTAACAGTCATATGGGCTCTCCCTTGTAGGTAAATATGAGGTACTGTTTTTCTCTTGCTGTTCTTAAGATTCTTTGTCTTTAACCTTTGGAATTTTAATTATGATGTGTCTTAGTGTGGGGTCTCTTTGGGTTCATCTTGTTTGGAACTCTCTGTACTTCCTGGACTTGTAAGTCTATTTTTATCACCAGGTAGGAAAAGTTTCCTGTCATTATTTCTTCAAATAGATGTTCAACTTCTTACTCTCTCTCTCTTCTCCTTCTGGCACCTGAATGATGTGAATGTTGATATGCCTGAAGCTGTCCCAGAGGCTCCTTACACTATCTTTATATTTTTGGATTCTATTTAATTTTTGCTATTCTGATTGGGTGTTTTTTGCTTCCTTATATTCCAAATCGCTGATCTGATTCTCAGCATCCTCTACTCTACTATTTATTTCCTATAAATTACTCATTTCAGCTAGTGAATCCTTAATTTCTGACTGGTCCCTTTTTATGTCTTTGATGTTCTAAGTTCCTTAACATTCTCACTAAGTTCCTTGAACATCATTATAACCATTGTTTTGAATTCTGTATGTAGTAGTTTGTTTGTTTCCATTTCATTCAGTTATTTTTCTGGATATTTCATCTGTTTTTTCATTTTTCTTTGTCTTTACATTTTGGCTGCTTCTCTGTGGTTGTTTCTATGTATTAAGTAGCTGCTACATCTCCAGAATTTTGTAGAGTGGCTTTGTGTAGAAGGTGTCTGTAGGGCCCGATGGCTCAGCCTCCCCAGTCTCCTAAGCTAGGCACTCTAGGTGCACCCCTATGTTGGCTGTGTGCACTATCCTGTTGTAGTTGAGCCTTGATTGCTATTGGCATCATTGGGAGGGATTGACTGCCAGGTCAACTGGCTATGAAGACTAGCTGTGGCTACAGCAGAAGACACCTATGGCACAGGACTTGCTTCAGTGGGGCTTGGTTGCACCCTTAAGTGTGTCACTCATGAATGTGGTAGAGTTGTAATCTGGCATTGTTCACCAGGTGCACTGGCTCTGTAACCTCCTGGGAGGTGCAAAGTTAGCTACTGCCTGTGCTCTCATTGGGGCCACTTGGCTTGAGCTACTGAAGGATCTGCAGATGGCTGTTAAATGTATTGGGCTTTGAGGTGCCCAGGAGAGGCAAGCTGTGAACCAAGGCAGGCTGCTGCTAGTGCTGGGCCTGGGGCCACTTGTCTAGAGGTATGGGGCAAGCTGAGTCCAGCTCTACTTTTTAAAGAGATTTTAGGAAAGTCTGAATCCTGAGATAGGACAGGCCATTCATATGGAAAAGCCACTGAAAACAGCTTGGGTATAACTACAAACTGGGCTGGACAGAATCTCAGATAACCCCCAGGGCAGGATGAACATTGTGGGTCAGCTTGACGGAGTCTTAGATATGGCGCCTGCCAATCAGCTCTGTGAGGGGCAGATCTCATTAGACGAACAATGAACCTCTGTCAGTCCTTTTGTCTGGAGGAAAGCTGTTCCACACGTATTGCCCAGATGCTAGACAATTTAGATCCTCACTGTATGACCCTGGATCCTTTTAAGCTGCTGCTTCAGGACTGGAGCTCAGACGGAGTGATTCCAAGTACACTGTTCATGGGCCCTATAAGAGGAACTGCCTGGGTTTCCAGCTGCCTCCATGTCACTCTGCCACAATACCCACTGGTTTTTACAGCATGACATTACAAGGACTTCTCTTCCCAGCAATGGAATTCAGGGCTGACTGTTCTGATGTGGGGCTGGGACCCCTTGCTTCTCACAGGAGGCCTCCTCAGCCCTTTCTAATAAAAAAGATACCCTTTCTAATCAAAAAACATGCCACATCTGGGTGTCAGATCAACCCTTTCCATACCTCTGCACCTCCTACCAGTCTCAGTGTAGTTCCTTCTTTAATTAATTACTAGAGGCCTGGTCCACGGATTTGTGCACATTGAAAGGAAAATAATCAGAAGGTGGTTGGCAAGGTGGGACTGGGCAAAATGGGCCGGACACACCCTGGAGCCAACCTCCCTTGGTCGGCTGCACCTGGGGCAGTGCAGGGGCTCAAAGAGCACCTGCGGAGTGAGCGGGATTTCTCCGGCAGGATGGGGGGGATTGGACTGAAATAGGCAGTCCAATATCCCCCAAGGGGACCTGGAGTGCAAGAGGGCTCTCTGCAAAGTTGATGTCGCTCAGCAGCTCCTGTGTTGAGCATCTGCCCCCTCGTGGTCAGTGCACATCATACCTACTAGCTAGTCAGCCGGTTGCCTGGTCACATAGGGCTTCCATTAAGTCAGATTTCAGGCAGTTCTTTTTTTTTTTTTAAATATATTTTATTGATTTTTCACAGAGAGGAAGGGAGAGGGATAGAGAGTTAGAAACATCGATGAGAGAGAAACATTGATCAGCTGCCTCCTGTACACCTCCCACTGGGGATGTGCCCGCAACCAAAGTACATGCCCTTGACCGGAATCAAACCTGGGACCCTTCAGTCTGCAGGCTGACACTCTATCCACTGAGCCAAACCGGTCAAGGCATTCAGGCAGTTCTTAATGATGGTTCTGTATTTTAGACATGGCTCTGGAAAGAGGCATGTACCATATTTGCCTACACTGCCATCCTGGTCAGAAATGGACTTTTGAGTGACTAAGATTTTCTGATGGTGGCTGGCAAAGGCCAGCAGAGGTGGAGCTAGGAGAACCACGAGGCGTTTGCTGACCCATCCCTGGGCCCAATGCTGCTAACAAACTAGTTGGATGTTCGATTCCTAGTCAAGGGCACATACTTGGGTTGCAGATTTGATCCCAGGCCTTAGTTGGGGGACACGCAGAAGGCAACCAATCAATGTGTCTCTCTCACATCAATGTTTCTTTCTCACTCTCTCTCTTCCCCCCTTCATCCTTCCCTTCTTCTCTAAAAATCAATGGGAAAAAATATTCTCATGTAAGCATAAACAGGAAATTAAGTGTAAATGAAGCATAACATAGCTGAAGTAAAGAATAACCTAGAAGGAATCAAAAGTAGGATAGGAAAAGAGGACTGAATCAGTGAATCAGAAGACAAGGTAGGAAAAAAACACACATTCAGAGCAGAAATTGGGGGAAAAAATTAAATAGCAGGAGGGGAGTTTAAAGGAATGTTGGTACAACATCCACACAATAACAGTGCAAGGAGAAGAACATGCCTTAACCGGTTTGGCTCAGTGGATAGAGTGTCGGCCTGCGGACTGAAGGGTCCCGGGTTTGATTCCGGTCAAGGGCATGTACCTTGGTTGCGGGCACATCCCCAGTGGGAGGTGTACAGGAGGCAGCTGATGGATGTTTCTCTCTCATCTATGTTTTTAACTTTCTATCCCTCTCCCTTCCTCTCTGTAAAAAAATCAATAAAATATATATTTTTTTAAAAAAGGAGAAGAACCTGAGCTAGGAATAGAAAACCTTTTATGAAGAAATAATGACAGAAACTTTCACTAACCTGCTGAAGGATAAAGTCACTCAAGTTCAGGAAACACACAGTCCTAAGCAAAATGGACCCACAACCATACATTTTTTAAATGGTATACATTAAAGACAAAGAAAGACTCTTAAAGGCTGTAAGAAGGAGACAGAAAGTTACATACATGGGACCTCCCAGGCTGATTTCTCAATCTGCCAGCTGATTTCCCAGTGGAAACACTTCAGGCCAGAGGGAGTGGCATGAAGTATACAAAGTAATGAAAAGCAATGGGCTGAATAGGCCAATGACAACTGATGAAGTTGAAGCAGCATAAAAAAAATCCAACAAAATACCAATGGCATATTTCACAGATCTAGAAAAAATACTCCAAAACTTTATATGGAACCAAAAAAGACCCTGAATAGACTTAGCAATCTTGAGAATGAAAAACAAAGTTGGAAGGATTACAATAACAGATATCCAATTATACGACAAAGCCATGGTAATCAAAACAGCCTACTGCTGGCACAAGAACAGGCATATAGATCAGTGGAATAGAACAGAGAAGCCAGATATCGACCCAAGCCATTATGCTCAATTAATATTTGACAAAGAAGGCAAGAACATACAATAGAGTGAAGACAGTCTCTTCAATAAACCATGTTGGGATAACTGGACAGGTACATGCAAAAAAAATAAAACTAGACCACCAACTTATACCATACCACGAATAAACTCAAAGTGGTCCATTGTCAAAATAAACGTACTCAAATATAAACTGTGTCCAAGATGATCCATATTGGCATTAGCAGACAAGAACCCTAAATCAACCACCATCAAAGAAAATATGGTCACAATGATAGAACAGAAGGGGAATCTTGGTATCAAAATGGAAACTTAAAAAAAAAAATCAAATGAAAAACTAGAACTAAAAAGCATAATAAAATGAAAAAATGTTTCCCAGCTGACACGGCTCATTGGTTGAGTGTCGATCTATAAACCAGGAGGTTATGGTTCAATTCCCAGTCAGGGAACATACCCAAGGTTTTGGGCTTGGTCCCCAGTTTGGGTTGTGCAGGAAGCAGCCTATCAATGATTCTCTCTCATCATTAATGTTTCTATTATCTCTCTCACTCTCCCTTCCTCTCTGAAATAAGTAAAAACTTAAAAAAATAAAAATGAAATGAAAAAAGTTAATTGAATGGGCTTAAATAGCAGACTTGAGAGAGTAGAATTATAAAGGACAATGAATTGAAAAATAGAGCAAAAGAAAATATCCCATTTGAGAGGGAGCATAAGACACATCTCCAGCTCCCTCTTAACACTCACTGCAATGTGCCTGGGAAGTCAAATACATGTTGAAATGTAACAGTGAGTCATACAAAAAAAGACTCAGGAATGAGCTAAAAACAATCACTCATTTATAAAATGTCCTAAATACTCTTTCTAAAAAT
Organism: Murina feae; assembly: GCA_004026665.1. Classification (NCBI taxonomy): domain Eukaryota; kingdom Metazoa; phylum Chordata; class Mammalia; order Chiroptera; family Vespertilionidae; genus Murina; species Murina feae. The sequence goes on along the minus strand of PVJC01005491.1, from coordinate 13,656 downwards.
GTTATTTTAGATGGTTCTCTACCATGTTGTCCTTGAACGAAAGTCTAGGAAGCAATTTAAAATTAAATTATATGTTATAAACCATTATGTAATGAAGCAGAGAACACTGAATACAAGTGGCAGTGCAGTACAATGAGCGGCAATAGGAAGACGAAGCACATGAAAGAAAGTAACACTTGATTATTCTTTTCCGGCTCAACTGTCATTTCTTTGGTTGTCTATCACCTGAAACTGTTTCCTGTTAGGGAGAATTCTCCCCTTACTATTCTCCCCACAGAAGTGAAATATGTCACCCTAACCTGTTTGGCTCAGTGGATGGAGCATTGGCCTGCAGACTGAAGGATCCCAGGTTCGATTCCAGTCAAGGGCATGTACTTGGTTGTGGGCACATCCCCAGTAGGAGGTGTGCAGGAGGCAGCTGATCAATGTTTCTCTCTCATTGATGTTTCTAACTCTCTAGCCCTCTCCCTTCCTCTCTGTAAAAAAATTAATAAAACATTTAAAAAAAAAAGAAGTGAAATATGTCCAATGTAGGGGAGCTTTCCCAGTCTCCCTTGTAGTTGAGGAGAGGGTGTGGAGCTTAAATTTGACCAAAGAAATGCACCTGCTCTTAGGCTTCCAGTGGGAAATGAGGGATGCAGAGAAGCAGGGCCAGGGAGGCACCACTCAAGACCCAGAGCAGTGATGGCAGTGATGCTGTCTGGAGTCAGCAAGCTGCAGGATCCAGCTCTCAGGAGCAAAAACATCACCCACCTCAGACTGGATCTATAATGAGCATATGTTGGTGATGCTGGCTGGTAAGAGCTGGTCCCCTAGCTGGCCCAGCCAGGCTCTACCATAGTGTAAAACAACCAATAAACATTTTTTTCTGCTTAACTCAATCAATATTGGCTTCATTGGCTCACAACTAAAACCCTGCGTGATACATGTATTGCCATGCAATTGACCTCATTACGCTGAGCTATACTCAATACACAGAGCTAACTACTTTTAGTTTTTTCACTGATGGGGAAAAATACTGCTCCCTTCAGAATTTCCTAGTTATTATCTTGGCTTCTTACTTTTAAAGGTTCTGCTCAAATTATAAGGTCCCTCCTATTTTAGGGTTAGAATTTACTCACACTTCCTAAGTGTGAGTAAAATGATTGAAAATAAATTACGATACAAACTCTATTAACAGATGATGGAGAAGATAAGTAATAAAAAACCCAAATATCATTCTAACCTACTTAGGTTACAGGCTCGAAATGCGGAGTAGATTACTGGAGGCAAAGTTTCCCATGATGATTACTCATTAGCTTATTCAAAACGGCTTTAAGCACTCAGTAGTTACCCAAATTTATTCTTGCCCAACTTTTCCTGGCACACAAATGACCAGTTAACCCTCCTATTAGGAGTCTCAGCAGGAACCAATGCTTGAATGAACAAGCAGCCTCCTTCTCTTGTCTGGAGAGGCTAAGCAGAGCAGTGTTCAGGCCAAATGTGTTAGAATCACCCACGAGCTGTGTCTGGTGTGTGATAATAAACACTTGAATTGTAGATAATAGGGCCTTTGCTTTCCCTGGCTTTTGCTCTGACAATAATTTAAAGAACTGGACTGATTGAAAGTAATAGATTTTTTGTCTTACTGACTAGATTTCTAAAGCTGCAATTTACTTAATATGCAAGGGTACTGAAAATGTCTGGTTAAAACACTTTCAGGCCCTGGCCAGGTCAGTCAGTTAAGAGCATCATCCAATATGCTAAGGTTGATTCTGGTCAGGACACATATAAGAATCAACCAATGAATGCATAAATAAGTAGAACAACAAATCTCTCTCTCTCTCTCTCTCTCTCTCTCTCTCTCTCTCTATCTCTCTATCTCTCTATCTCTATCTCTATCTCTATCTCTATCTCTCTCTAGTTCAATATATAAAAACTAAAAAAAACCCACAAACTTTCAAAACTAAAGGTGATAGGTAGTTTTGTTGCTAAAAAGATGACTTCTTTGTTTTGTGGCCTTATCACTTGATGTGATATTTTCTTTGTAAGATTCAGGATATGAGTAGAAACTGTAACTCTTTTTACATGCTACAATCTACTAGAACAGGCTATCCTTTAGGGACAAAAGATAACACTGCCTGTCAAAGCAACCCTTCACTGAGACTACATAGGCAATGAATTCAGCCATAAAGAACCACTGTATTCCCCTTATATGTGAGCGAAAGATCACTGGCTCATTTCATATTAGCCTGTCAGGACTCACAGGACAGAAATGATTTCCTTTCACTACCAGCCAGGTTGGAAAAGACCCAGTCATTCAGAAACAAACAGGATATAAGCTGATTAAAAAATATGCTAGATAATAAAATCTTTCATTGATCTCAAAATGAGTTTCTTCTTTTTCTACAAGAGAAATGATAAAATGCAAAACAGAAGTAAAATTTAGGAAAGCATGCATTTTTGTATATTAAGTGAAAACTATAATTAAAAACAAAATATTTTCTTGACTTCTGATAACATAGCAGAAAACCCAAAAAAAGTTTATTATGAAATAGCTCATTTGACATGTTAAGAACATAACTGAAATGTGTATCATCCAAAAAATACAAATGAGCTTTAGTGACATCAGCTAAAATACATTAACTCTTGCTTATTAACTCTTGGAAATTTTTGACAATTTCCAGTTGTCTGAGTGGTTGTCTGCTGGGCTTTGTAGAGGGTTTGCAACGTCCTAAGATCCTAAGTAAAACTGTTTGATTTCACCTCACATCCACAAAAAGCTTTCAATTCTTTCTTCTTCACTAATCTACCTAGTGCTTTATTTTCTTACTATTTGATATTCTGATGAAAATGTTTGCTTTTAACCAACACCACCTCAGAACACTGGCATGCATATGTTAATGCAAAGATAAAACTACAGAGAAAAGACATAACACATCAATGACAGTATCATAAATATGTACAATATGGTGCATTCAGGTTGATTATCAAGCAGGTGTTACACGTGTGCTATAACAAGTTCTCTGGAAAGGACAAATAGAAATATTTTAAATGTTTTAATGATGGTAGAAAGAACATACTGCTCTTACTTCTAATTATATTAGACATCATTAGCATCTACAATTTCCTCACTTTCTTTTCTAAAGGGAATTAAATTAGTAGCTTGTCTGTATACTGGAAGAACAAAATTTAAACTTCTATTTCCACATGGCTGATGATAGTAAGCTTTTATTACTCAGTACTCTGAAGCATCTACTCATGCACAATAAGTAAGTGTGCGCTGGTGGGGGAGGCACGGGGTGCGGAGGAAGTTGGTTTAAATGAAACGCATGTGAGTGAGCAGGAGCCTGGAGGTCTGCAGCATACACAGCTATCAGACCCCAGAGGTGAGTCTGAGACTAACCAGGACTTCACGATGACATGCAGTGAGATTGCACGCAAACTTTCCTTCTACTTCTCCTCATGCTAGTTTCACTTTCCTAAGAAATAATTTAGGTGATTTTTAATTTTAAAGAAATATTTGAGGCAGAAGCTGGATAAAGTAAGTTGGGGATACCACATATGATCAGAGTCCTTCCTGGTTGCATTACTGGATCACCTACCTAGTAAGTAAGCATGTCTTGTAGCAGTAGAAAAGAAAAATTCAAAGAAGGAAAATTATTATTTTAAAGAAAGTATTAAAGTCACTTTAATGGGAAACATAATTTCTTTATCAGACATCCTTTCTGGTTTAGTGTTTTGTGTTTGTTTAATTTTGAGTGACATTTCAAAAAAAAAAAAAAAAAAAACCCCACCAGAATCGGTCAGAATTTTGCATTTCTAAGTACTTATTTCAACTCTTCCTGAAAATACAATATTTAAGAACAAAGGATAATCTCTGAGATAGTTTCTGTCTTCTACACTGTACAGGGGGAAAAGACCGTTTGAAAGTCTCAATACCTTCTTTTGTCTGCTCTCGGCAGCAGCCAGCTGTGCAGACATCCTCTCCTGCATTTTTCTGCAGTGGCCCATGACTGCTTCCAGGATGGAGAGGGGGTTGGTGCAGACTGGCTTCTCTTTATCGCCAGCACCTGCTTCGTAGTCTCTCTGCAGGGCCAGGAACGGGTCATTTAAGGTAAATCTTCCATAGCGTTCCTGGACAAACACCTCCTTCCTGCGAGCCTAAAACAAAACCAGAGAAATGCACTGAAGGGATAAAAAGGCAAGATGTTTATAAGAAGGTTTTGTGATTACTTTTCCAAATGGTATTCACAACTGTTCTGAGTAATGGCTAAAGTGTGATTTCAGGTGGTGAGCAAGACAGGAGGGAATGTGTCCCCAATCCCTGATAGCCTGGCATGTCACTGCGTCTATAGTACTTTTAAACTGGCTTTTAAATTACAAATGATACAAATATATATATTCCCATGATGTCCACTCCTGCAAGGAACTGAATTTTAGGTGCAGCCTTCCCTAATTTAAAGTAAAAACAGAAAGATCAACAGTTAAAGTAAGTTTTACCAAAAGTTCAAAAATAAAGTCATCTCTACATTCATATAAATTATATTTCACATAATACTTACCAAGTCACAAAATATAAATTTCCTACAAGTTTTGTATAGTCAGAAAGAATTGATAAGGATATTTTCCAAAGAAGAAATACATCATTTTTTAGTCAAAAATCCACAACATGCAAAGATATAACTACAGAGAAAAGACATACGTTACTAATAACAGAGAAATAACTTTTATTAGATTATCTCTTTTGTTTGAACAACTACAAAAAATTTCCAGAGCCAGGCTGGTGTGGCTCAGTGGTTGAGCGTTGACCCATGAAACAAGAGGTCATCAGGACAATTCCTGGTCAGAGCATATGCCCAGGTTGCAGGTTTGACCCCAGCAGGGAGAGTGCAGGAGGCAATCGATCAGTTTCTCTCTGATCAGTGTTTTCATTTCTCTTCCTTTCTCTCTAAAAAAAATCAATGGAAACATATTTTTAAAAATAAAAAGACTCCAGAAATTTTAAGAAAATGTAAATATCTTGCTCTGGTCAGGTACCTCAGTTGAGTAGAGCATCATTCCAATATGCCAAGGTTATAAGTTCGATCTCTGATCAGGGCAGGTATAAGAAGTAACCTATGAATTCATAAATAACTAGAAAAACAAATCATTGTTTCTCTGTTTCTGTCTCTTTTTTCTTCTCTGTCTCTCTCTCTCCCTTTCTCTCTTTCTCTCAAATCAATTCTAAAATTACTATTTTTTAAAAAATGTAAATATCTCATCATTGAAGGGCATTAACATATAGTACATAGAATCCCAGGAAAGAATGCAAACTCATTTTACTCAGTGTCAAAGTTAATTGCACATCCACATGGCACTAAATGCAATCTAATTTAATAAAAGAGAAACATGCAAATTAGTGTCACTCTGCTATACCCCAAGCCATACACACCAGCCAATCAGAGCAACTATATGCAACCAAGATGGCAGCCGGCAGCCATGGAGCTGGAACAAGCAGGAGGCTTGGTTGCCCTGGTGATGGAGGAAGCCAAGCTTCCCGCCTGCCCTGGCCTGCTGTGGCCTCTGCTCAAGGCAACTAAGTTTCAATTATAGAAGATAAATAAATCCCAAATACCTGCTTCCAGCCCGCCTCACTAGGAGCGTGGGTCACTGGGGACTGTGGCCAGCCTGAAAACAGCCATCAGCCCCTCACCCAGGCTGGCTAGACACCACAGCTTGGACCCCCACCCTGAAGGGACTATGGCCAGCCTGCAAACAGCCCTTAGCCACTCACCCAGGCTGGCCAGGCACCCCAGCAGGACCCCCTCTCTGAAGGGGTGTGGCCAGTCTAAAAACGGCCCTCAACCCCTTACCCAGGCTGGCCAGGCACCCCAGCGGGGCCCCCATCCTGATTCGGGACACCATCAGGGCAAACCAGCTGGCCCCCACCTATGCAACAGGCCTCTATCCTATATAATAAAAGGGTAATATGTAAATTGACCCTAATAGCAGAATGACTGGGAATGACTGGTCACTGTGACACATAGTGACCACCAGGGGGCAGTCGCTCAATGCAGGAGCTGCCCTTGGTGGTCAGTGTGCTCTCACAGGAGGACCTCTGGTCAGCCACAAGCCAGGCTGACAGCTGCCAGTACAGTGGTGGTGGTGGGAGCCTCTCCTGCCTCCTCAGCAGCGCTAAGGATGTCTGACTGCAGCTTAGGACTGCTCCCCATTGGCAAGTGGACATCACTCGAGGGCTCCCGGCTTACAGAGGGATGTCTAACTGCCAGCTCAGGCGTGATCTCCCGAGGCGTGGGCCTGAGCCAGCAGGTGGACATCCCCCAAGGGGTCTCACACTGTGAGAGGGCACAGGCCGTGCTGAGGGGATCCCCCCACACACAAGTGCACAAATTTTTGTGTACCAGGCCTCTAGTTTTAAATAATTAGCCTACAACAATCTTCACATAAAATTGGAAAGCAGTAGAAATATATTGAAAACTAGCCACATTTTTCCAGCTCAGATCACTTAGAAGAGCCCATAGAAAAAAATTATTCTATGTCACAGCTAGTGGAAAATGAAATTATTTTATTATAAATCAAGCTTAATTGTTCAACATGTTAAGCATGTTTTCTAAAGATATATTACATACATTTCTTCACTTTGGAAGCAACCACTTTGAACCAAACTATTCATTTTCAGACTACTGTCAGAGAGCCAACATTGTTTTTTCCTGTTACCAAATTGTATCAGTTAGGAGATGTTATTTATAAGAAGTTCAATTTTATCATTAAATCTAAGCTAGCTTTCAGAGCATCATTTGAAACTTAAAAGTTAACATGGTTTATGAATCAAAAAACATTTGCTATTTCTAGATTCTTGTGTAATCAATACACTGAATAAGTATCACTTCAGAGATGCAATTTCAAAATCAGTTTCATTTTGTCTTTCACTTGTTTCTTAATTTGCATTAATGTAAGTAACTCATACCTCAGCCCTGGATGAAAACTTGAGAAAGCCCCATGGTTTTTCCAATTACTTTTATCTAATACAAGTTTTATAGTCACTTTAAAACACAAGAGTCACCATTTGGCTATTAGAATATCCAGCTTAGTGCTAAGCCAGCTTCACTTCCCCAGCTGGTTAGGCTCTGCAGCAGGTTTAACATGCACCACCTGGGAAGGGAGAGTTTATGAAAACTGCTCTTTTCATCCAAATCTTCTCACCCTTTCTAAGTGTTTTAGCCCTCGCTGGTTTTGAAGGGACTGGAGGTAGATGGAGAAGATGGAGGTGAGAGGAGCAGGAACATTCCACCTGACTGGTTCACTAGCCTTACCAACGGGAGTGGTGAATATTTAAAGACTACTCTTTCCCTCTAGAGCACTTGGTAACTTTAGAGGACCATGCCTTCTCCTACTGCTGAGGTCCCTTTATCCATAGTTTCCTAATGTAGGTCATACATTTAGGGCAGGATACATAACCTGTGGGCCCAGTAAAAAATTAGAACACAAAGTTGTTTGTTTAAAAAATTAAAAATTTCAAGATGGGGACAGCATACCATTTAACCAAACATGTCCCTTCCAAGTCCATACCCTTTGCCATGACATAGGTTGCACACCTATGAAGCTAGCCTTGCACACATTCCTTATAACATCTAGAAAGCAGTTTCAGTGGGCTGAGGTCCCATATTCACCAGACTTCTCTATTAAATAGGACCTGAATCAATCTTATTTCAACTCTTTGATGCCCATGGCCCATCGCAGTCTATAGGAAACACTCATGAATCTTCATCTAAACAAAATCTGGCAGTTCAAGATGACCACTGAAATCACCATTCTGTCATTTCCACAGGATTCCTGCTTTTCATCTCCACCTCTACTCAGCCTACCAAGGCCTTCAGGAAAAACTTAAGTCATTAATTTGTGTCCTTGAAGCCCTTTTCTCTCAACTTGAAATGAAGGGAGAAGCAACTGGATGGGGCAGGACTCGGCACAATTCTCTCAAAGACAAGCTCTTTCATAAGAACTATTCTCTTTAATCTCCAACAACTAGATCCTTTTATTCTCTCAACTAGAGGCCCAGTGCACGAAATTTGTGCACTGGTAGGGTCCCTAGCCACTGGCAGTGGCTAGTCAGGTACTCCCTCCCCTCCCCCGGCCAGCCCTGCCCCCTGGTCGAACTCCTGGTTGAGGAAACAATTTGCATGCTATGCTTTTATTATATAGGATTATATAGGATGTGGGCAAGGACTTTAAAGATCAAAACTGGATTTCAAAATTTCTCCTGGAAATTTTGTATCTTTGTCCTCACTTTAGTATCCGATATTTATCACTATGGATTTCCCGCTGAAACTTATATTTTAACCCTACCAGACTGGTGTACCGATTTTTCGGTAATTTCCGAATCTGCTGTACCTAATTTTTGGTATTTTGCAGTCTGGTAGGCTTAACAACCAATTATAATTACTTAATGTCTTCATACATCCAACCTATTTTATGATGTACAATAATTTTAACACATTCAATCCATTTCTTGATCACACAGGATCTTTTTAAATCAGAGCAAACTTTTGATAAATAGGTTAAATCATGGCCCTATTTCCAATTTAAACAAATTTTATGGTCAGAAAATATTTAGTACTTTCTTTTTAACCAGTGTGAAACAGCTGTGTATAGGTTTTGCTGGGTTTGGTTTTAACTTTAACTGATAGTCCCAATGTGACTTTATCAAATGTGGGCAATTTTTTTTTCTGCTGGAAATGTTGAATTGTGTTCAGGATCATCAACACAAAATGGCCAATGATTGTCTTCCCAAATACAGATTGACATTTAACTTTTACTTCAAAGTGCAAGATACATGCATTTGGCTCTTTTAAGAGTAGAAGTTGTGGCTCTGTATTCAGTTCAAATTATTTTCTGAGTTCCTTGTGCTTTTGTGTTTGACATATGAATTACAGAGAAACATTTTTCAAAAATTTCCAAATATTTAGAACTTTCCTAAATAGCTTATTGTATTGATTTCTCATTTAATTCTGTTGAGGGCACTGAATAACATTATACAAATACAAATGTCAATTATTTAAGATGATTGATATGTTATTCATATTTTGTTTTTGCTATTAACTACTAGTTGTTTATGAACCACTGATGGATGTATTAAATTTTATGCTTATGAAACTGTTTCTCCCTTCAATTCTGTCGATTTTTGTTTCAGACATTTTGAGTTTTGTTCCTACTCACATAAGCAATTATGTTTTTGTGATGAATTACCCTTTTTATTTATGTAATACTAGGGGCCCGGTGCACGAAATTCATGCACGGGGGGAGGGTGGGGGTCCCTCAGCCCAGCCTGCCCCCTCTCACAGTCTGGAACCCCTCAGTGGATATCCTATCATGGCCCCAGTCTGCTAGACGCCTTTTTTGTGTGTGTGTGTGTGTATGTGTGTGTATCGCCACTGGGGACCTGCCCCCAGCCACATCTGACGCTCAGAGCAGTCCTCCTGTGTGAGTCTGCCTGCTGGAGGCCTGCCCCCAGGCACACCGTCAAGACTTGGAGCAGGCACCCCCTCTATGTTGATCTCTCAGATTCTTGCCCTGCCCTGCATTTGAGCTGTGGCCAGGGCTGGGTGCTGCCTGCCTCCCAAGCTTGCCTACTGCCCATCTTCCTCCAGCCACTAGAAAGCAGGGAAAACCCCGCCTCATGGTCAGGCCAGCCTTTTCCTGCTCCCTGATCCCCGGAAGGGACCTGGAAAGCCGCCAAGCAGGCCCCCAGCCCCCAAGAGCTTGCTTTCCCGCTCCCCAGTGCCCCCCAAAGGACCTGGGAAGCCGCCAAGCAGGCCACCGACTCTTTCCCACTCACCGGTCCCCTGCTGCCTTCCTTTCCCACTCCCCGGTGCCGCCAAGGGGTCTGGGGAGCTTCCAAGCAGGACCCTGGCCCCTGCAGCCTTGCTTTCCTGTTCCCCGGTGCCCCGTAAAGGGCCTGGGCAGCCGCCAAGCAGGCCAAGACCCCCTGCCGCCTCTTTCCCGCTCCCCGTCCCGCCTCTTTCCTGCTCCCCATCCCGCCACCTTGCTTTCCTGCTCCCCGGTGCCCTGCAAGGGGCCTGGGAAGCTCACCAAGCAGGCCACTGACCCCCTACTGCCTCTTTCCCACTCCTCGATGCCCCTTCAAGGGCCTAGGCAGCTGCCAAGCAGGCCGCCGACCCCCCGCCACCTTTTACTCACTCCCCAGTGCCCCTCAAAGGGCCTGAGGAGCCGCCAAGCAGGTCCCCGGCCCTCACTGCCTCTTTCCCGCTCCCTGGTGCCCTGCAAAGGGCCTGGGGAGCCGCCGAGCAGGCCGCCAACCCTGCCGCCTCTTTCCCACGCACCGGTCCTGGGTCCTGCGCTGTTCCGCCCTGCAGTCGCTCTGTGCACTCCGGAGGTCTCTCAGCTCGGCCTGTGCCCTCTCGCAGTCTGGGACCCCTCTGGGTGCCTGACCAGCCTGGGTGAGGGGCTTTAAGGCTGCCCACAGCTCCCATTGACCCAATGTCCCAGCAAGGCTGGCTGGACGCAGGTTTCTGGGGTTTGTTTATCTTCTATAATTGATGCTGTCCCTTTAAGGCGCGGCCTGATAAGGAAGCCTCCTTTCTGCTTCAGCTCGTGGCTTCTATAATGACACAATGTTGTTACTCTTAGACTCAGGCCCGGCCTGCTGTTTCCTTCAGCTCCCGAGGATTCTATGATTTATACATTGTTGCAAACATATTGCAAACATGTTTTGCTTTCAGGCAAGGATAAGCGAGCCAGCGCGCAGACAGTTTCACTTTCACTCCTGCTGCAATGGAAGCTGCCATTTACTCCGTGAGTGGCGGCCGCCATGTTGGCTGGGTTAATTTGCATACAATCGCTCTGATTGGCTATTGGGCGTCCCAAAGAAATGGTCAATTTCAATATTACGCTTTTATTAGTTAAGATGGGGCCTGTTTTTTAAAAATCTGTGTCCTTTAGCTTTCTATTCATAATTCACTAGTACAAATACTTTGTGTTATTAAATACTACCAAATGGTAGGACAAGCTTCCTTCACAATATCAGTTTCCAAAACTTTCTTTGCTAAGTTACCAGCTCATTCTTTTAGAAAAAATTTCTATTTATTTTATCAACTTCTAAGAATAAGCAATTATAATTTTGATTGAAATTATGTATAAATTAGACACACATTGGGAGAAAGAAGACATTTTCATAAAATTGAATCCTACTATTGGGAAATAATCATTTTTATTTATTAGAATTTGCTTTTATATTTCTTATAAAAGTTGACATTTTTAAACCTGTTAGCATAAATTTAAGGATGAAGGGATCCTTTTTACATATCCTTGGCAACATCCCCACTTTCCCTCTTATCTGTGTCCAGTACATATTTTATTAAAATTGGTAGAGCAGTGGTTCCCAATCCTGCATGCTCATCAGGATTACCTGTGTAACCGCATACTCTCAGCTCTGTCCAACACTCAATCGTTCAATCTATCGAGAGTCTCCTAAGCATTCAGATACCCAAGCCAAGGATAAGAACTAATAACCAATTTCTTGCTCCTCTTTGCATTTTTATACCATTATTTATTTTTATGCTGACTTCTAACTAGGTAAGTCTTTAGATCACTTATTTTCAAGCAGCTTTTGGATGCAAATATTTTATACCTTTGTCATTCTGAGGATGACTTTTCTTTCCTTCTGACATGAATGCCATCTTGTCTGGGTAAAAACATTCTGAGGTGGTATCCTTCCATAGAAATATGTATTGTTCAATCACCTGTGTCCGGCACTCTACATAGTGCACAGGAACAAGGAAGTCTGAGGCCAGACAGACTTTTCTCACTTTTAGGTAAGCCTTCTGCTTTTCCGCCTGATTAAATCAATTCTTTTTCTACCCTTAAAACTAATATATAACATTTAAGGTTATTCCTAGTGTTGGCTGGAATTGTCCTGGCCTTTTTAATCTAAAGATTCTGCTACGTTTTGTTTGCAGCATCCATCATTCCAATTGTTCTAGTCTCTCTCAAAAACATCGATGTCTCTCCTAGATCTCCATTTTCTCACACACACACACACACACACACTGAGTGGCCAGATTATTATGACCACCTGATGTTTAAAGGCAAATTAGCTATAATTTCTTGCTGAAGTTGCTAGAGGGCCAGACCATTATAAATAGGGAAGCAGGTGTTTACCACGACAGTAGAAGTTATTTTTTCCCCTGAAGATATGGGTAAACAATGCGATTTAACAGCCTTTGAACATGGGATATATATTATTATGAGTGACCAGATTATTATGACCACCTGACATTTGCAGGCAAATTAGCCATACACTGCATCACATGGGATGTGGAAACTGAAGGCCTGTTCAAATACCTTTGTTGTCTGCAGTTACCAAGATAAAACATCTCCAATCCGCACAGGAACACAAGGATTGGACAGTCGAGCATTGGAAAAAAGTCATGTGGTCCGATGAATCACGTTTCCAGTTGAATCATTGTAGATGGCAGAGTGATAATTAGGCGGAAACAGCATGAAAGCATGCACCCCACATGCATGAGTACACCCTTCAAGCTGGTTGGGGCAGTGTTATGGTTTGGGGCATGTTTTCCTAGAATGATTTGGGCACTTTAATTTGTGTGGAACAACATCTGAATAGCACAACATTCCTAAGTATCGTTGCTGATCAAGTTTATCTTGTCATATTGATGGCGTATCCCAATGGAGATGGCTTCTTCCAACAAGGCAGTGCACCATGCCACAGTGCACATATTGTGTAGGAGTGGTTTCAAGAACATGAGGGAGACTTTACCTTGCTTAGGTGGCCCCCACAATCACCAGATCTCAATCCAATTGAGCATTTGTGGGACAAAGTTAAAAGAGCCATCAGGCAGCTGGTTCCACAACCATCAAATCTCACAGAACTGGACAGTGCTATTCATCAGGCATGGTGTCAGATTCCTTGCATCACCTTTCAACATCTCGTGGAGTCAATGCCAAGAAGAATCACTGCAGAACTGAAGCCAAAAGGTGGTCCAATGAAGTACTGATGGGGTGGTCATAATAATCTGGCCACTCATAATAATATATATCCCATGTTCAAAGGCTGTTAAATCGCGTTGTTTCCCCATATCTTCAGAAAAAAATCGCTTCTGTTGTGGTAAACAACCTGCTTCCCTATTTATAATGGTCTGGCCCTCTAGCAACTTCAGCGAGAAATTATAGCTAATTTGCCTAAAAACGTCAGGTGGTCATAATAATCTGGCCACTCAGAGTGAGTGAGTGTGTGTGTGTGTATATACACACACATATATATATGAAATCTTATTTCCTACTCTATCACTTTATTTCTTTCCTCTGGATTCTGGGAGATCTTAATTTTGTTTTGGATTCCATTTTTAATGGTATTGATTTTTCACTGTTATTTTACTACTAGGGGCCCGGTGCACAAAAATTTGTGCACTGGGAGGCGGGGGGGTTGTCCCTCAGCACGGCCTGTGCCCTCTCCCGGTCTGGGATCCTTCTGGGGATGTCCACCTGCTGGTGTGCCTGGCCAGCCTGGGTGAGGGGCCAATGTCTGTTTGCAAGCTGGCCAAGCTCCCCAGTGGAGACCCTCACCCCAGGGGGTGTGGCAAGCCTGGGTGAGGGGCTGAGGGCAGTTTTCAGGCCGGCCACAGCTCCCACTGACCC
>PVJC01005490.1:18378-58972 GCA_004026665.1 Murina feae | reverse complement strand
CGCGCGCCTCCGTACCTCTGTACTTTGCTTCTGCCGCTCCTCTGAGTCTCAGACTCTTCTCTAGTTGTAGGATTTTCACTCAGCCAGCCGTCCTGTGGGTGCGAGTGGTGTCCGTGTGTTCTTTTCGAGGTTTTTCTGAAATAGTTGTTCACAGCTGCATTTACGGTGTCCACCCTATGCCGCCATCTTGTTTCTCTCGGGCCCTGTTTTCTTATCCATTCAGCTACCTTAGATTTTTTCTTTTGATTGGAACATTTAATCCATTTATATTATATCTGAGTTTATTCTTGATAGGTACACATTTATTGCCACTTTATTCTTTATATCTATATCCCTCCCCATTTCTTCTTAAAGCAGGCCCTTTAACATTTTTTGCAATACTCGTTTGATGGTAATGAACTCCCTTAGCTTTATTTTTATTTTGATTTTTATTTGGCCTGAGAAGCTGTTTCACCTTTAATTTTAAATTATAGCTAGCTAGTTAGAGTAGTTTTTGGTTTTGTTGCAGGTCCTTGCTCTTGATCCCTTTGAGCATTTCATGCCAATCTATTCTGCCCTGAAGCGTTTCTGTTGAGAAATCAGCTGACAGCCTTCTGATAACTCTGTTGTGGGTAAATGTCTCTCTTGCTGCCTTGAAGATTCTCTCTTTGTCTTTAACATTTGCCATTTTAATTGTGATGTATCTTGGTGTGGGTCTCTTTGGTTTCATCTTGATTGGGACTCTCTGTGCTTTCTGAACTTATGTGATATTTTCTTTCACCAGGTTAGGGAAGTTTTACCCTATTATTTCTTCAAACACACTCTCTTTCCCTTGCTCACTCTCTTCTCCTTCTGGTACCATTATGATGTGGATGTTCTTAGGCTTAATGTTGTCCCAGAGGTCCCTTAGACTGTCCTCATTTAAAAAAAAATTCTCTTTTTCTTTAGATGCTCTGCTTAAGTGCTTACTGTTATCATGTCCTTTAGATTACTGATTTGATACTCTGCTTCATGTAACCTGATGTTGATTTCTTCTAGTGTATTCCTCATTTAATATATTGTATTCTACATTTCTGTCTGTTTTTTTTAATAATTTCTATTTTTTTAATATAAACTATCTTTTTATTTATGTTCTCACTGAGATAATCCATTTCTCCCCTCCCCTGTTCATCCTTCCCAGCCCCGGATGCTGGCTGCCTGTCCATCTATCCCAGGCCCAGGTGATGCCTCAGAGTTGGGTCATTGTCAGGATGGGTGGGAATGGCCCTGCCTGCTCAGTGACACTAAGGATCCAGGGCCTAAAGCAGCTATATGGTTGGGAAACAGGCATCAGTGTGAACCAAGGACAGTGACGAACAAAAAGTAACTATGGGGAGAGATGTTGGGGTGTTGCCTGGAATGGCAAGTGTCTCCTGTGGAACCTCCTTGCCTTTGGAGTGTCCCCACCTGCAGGGGCAGGCCAGCCCTAGCTCCAAGGAGGCTCTGTGGTTACCTGACCATGCTCCACTTCTCGCCTCCCTTTCCCACCCTCCCACACACATACCCATATCAGGCTGGCCACTGCCAGTTGGTGGTATGTGCCTCCTGAGGGCACATTTCCAGGCCCCTCTGGGAGACACTGGGATGTGGCCAGGTGAGAAGTGGCCCTGGAAGACCCTGCCAGTCCACACTGCCATGGGCCACTCTTTCTTGTTCATTTCCTTTATTTTTAAGATGAATTTTTTTTAGTTGATTTCAGAGAGGAAGGAGAAGAAAAGATACAAACATCAATGATGAGAGAGAATCATTGATTGGCTGCCTCCTGAATGCCCCCTACTGGGGATCCAGTCAGCAACCTGGGCATGTGTCCTGACAGGGAATTGAACCGTGACTTCCTGATTCACAGGTCCATGCTCAACCACTGAGCCACACTGCCAGCCCCTGATCATTTCTTTTAGGAGAGGGCACATTGTAGGTCTCTCTTCCTCTGAGTGCCTTTGCTCTGAACAGTGGGTGGGGCGAGGCAGCATGACTGGAGGCTGTTTCCCCTGTCTTCCTTTTCACCCCCTGCCAGGCATTGGCCAAGGGATGGTCTCACAAACTTACGTCTCTAGAGGCTGATCTTAACTCCAAGTCAACTCCTGGGAGAGTCAGGTACCTGTGTCAGGCTGTTGAGTCCCGATGGGGCAGGCCTGGGCACTGCCCACACACTCAGCCCCATGCCTGGGTCCCCTCGTCAGAACTGTCACCTGTGAGCTGTTACTACTGTTAGGAAAAAAATGTCCCCGATGGAAAATAGATCTGGCTCAGACAGAAAACAATTCAGACAGAAAACACCTTCACCTAACCCAGAAGACTCAGCACCCTTTGTTCTATCGGGACTGGCACATCCAGTTTCTGGAAGCACGCCCTGTCCCCAAGCTTGCAGGCACCATGGCCTTGGACAGTGTGGGTGCTGGAAGCAGAGGCAGCTGCCCTCCTCCCCCACCCACCAGGCAAGCTATGTTTATAGGACACTGTGTGCCAAAGTGACTTCCTATGATGGCATTATTTTGTAGCCATGGGGCCTGTCTTCTCCCCCTCACCCTCCCCACTCCTCTCATCCCGTGTTTACAAACAAAGATTCTTCCCCAGAGCACCTTGAGCAAAGTGAGGCGATGCTCCCCATTTTCCCTGTGGCGGTCTCTCCTATGTCTTTATCGGAGCTCCAGTGATGGTATCTGTGAGTCTGTTTTGCAAATTCAAAATATAGTTTGGTAATTTTTTTCCAGTTGATTTTTTAAAAGAACTGCTGTACAGAGCTTGTGCTTTGTCCATTATATAGATGGAAGCCATCTGTGAAATTGTTTAACTTAAAGAGACGATGCTTTATAAAAAAGAAAAAAAAGACTCATAGTTGAGTCTTGAATGCTGTTGGCCCTTTCATGGGAGGAGTCAACCCTTCAGGCTGGCTGACTATAAACATAAATCTTAATCACCGTTTATGAGACACTGTGTAGTGCTTGGCCTCCCCTCCAGAGGCAGAGTTGTTTCTTGCAGGTTCTGGTGTCTGCTGGAATCTCCCTTTGGGTGTGATGCTTGTGTGGCTAGTTGGGTCAAGCTCTGGTGTATTCTGAAACCCACCACTGCTTGTTTTGGTTATGGGTCTACTTGGTGAGGGGTGGTTTAGGTATAAATCAATCTCAGATGTTATGTATAACTGGCCTTGGTCTATCTGTCTTTAGCTACCATGCTATTCACTATTTGTGGCTATATCTACTGGATCTGGGTGTGCATGAGAGGGACCAATCTGAGTATAAGGGTTGGTTTTCTCTAGCTTCTAGCTGGTGTCAGATCTATGAAAGAACTAAGGCACTCTGTGGTCCGCCTCCATCTGTCTGCTACTCGCTCCCCACCACCTGAAGTTACCTGATCTTCCTCCAGAGACTTCTGAAGAAAGACCTTAGATTGGGCCTTGCTGGCCATGGCCCACAGTTCCTTCTATAGGTTGTGAGCTTGGTAGGGCAGGACAACTTGCATGAGGAGGACAGGGCTAATTGGTCCCTTTCTGAGGCACTCACACTTGAAAGAAAAGTTACCTCTATTCCAAAACCAAACTACTCATTCTCTGCAGGTTTCCAATTCTAGTTCCCCCAAGGGAAATTCAGGTTGAGTGCAGTCAGCCGTCCTCTCTGCAGAAGCAAGCTCAGCCACCCCAGGCTCAGGGGACAGATCAAAAGAATCTTATTGGAGGCGGTGCCAGTCCAGTCTACAAAAGAAGCTAAGAACTTCATCCCAGTTCCAGACAATAGCCTCTGTGACACTCACACTTTGAATGTCTTATTTCTGAGCTGTTCTCTCTTCCTCCCATGGAAATGAGCCCAGTGGAACGAGATTTCTGGAACTTGGCAGGGCTGGTCCAAAGTCAGTCTCCCATTAGTGGTGGTGCCCATGGGCCTGTAGGAGGAGTGTGGACACTCCTTCCCTTTCCCAGGGTAGCTTGGGCTGAGCTCACCAGGGAAATAGGAGTACCCCCAACCTATATGCACCCCCCTGCCCCCATGATTTAGCCTCAAACCCCGGCACCAGCTTGTCTGGTTTCTGAACAAAAGCTTCCTTGAGAAACATGGTCCCAATATCATAGCTCTGTGTGTGTGGCCCTGTCATCTTTGGGGTTTAACTCAGTTCAGGGCCAGTCAAGTGACTCAACAGATGGCAGGAATGCCAGCTGTGTGTTCAAAGTGGGAGAGACTGGCCCTTTTTCCAATGCCACACAGTTTAGTCACTGTCTGAATCTCTGCCAAGAGCATCCCCAGAAAAAAGAGGGCCCCCAAATTCACTGCTATGTGCAGCCAACAGACCCCTTCACAGGACCCTAGAATGGCAGAGGGACCTTGCGAGCAATCGGAGACCAGGCATCTCACTCCCCAGGGTGGTGCTATAACAACAAGAATGCTCATCTTTAGGAAAGTGGCATCAGGGTCTCCCAAAGGGACTAAATGAATCCTTACTGATTTTCTTTTCTTTTTTTTTTTTGTTTAAAATATTACTTATGGCTCCTTTTCCTTTGATTGACTGCCCCCTCCCCGCCACTCTCACCCCCAAGAGCAAGCCCCCACTGCCCCAGTGTCTGTGTCCATTGGTTATGTTAATATGTATACATAGAAGTCCTTTGGTTGATTTCTAACCCTTCTTCCCCTCCTTGTCTCTGAGGTTGGACGGTCTGTTCAACACTACCTCGTCTCTGGAACTATTTTTGTTCATCAGTTTATGTTCATAATTATATATCACATATGAATGAGATCATGTGATAGTTATCTTTATCCAACTGGCTTATTTTGCTTAGCATAATGCTCTCCAGTTCCATCCATGCTATTGCAAATGGTAAAAGTTCCATCTTTTTTACAGCAGCATAGTATTCCATTGTGTAGATGTACCACCATTTTTTAATCCATTCATCTATTGGTGGGCACTTAGATTGTTTCCAAATCTAAGCTATTGTAAATTGTGCTGCTATGAACATAGAGATGCATATATCCTTTCTGATTAGTGTTTCTGGTTTCTTGGGATATATTCCTAGGAGTGGGATTACTAGGTCAAATGGGAGTTCCATTTTTAATTTTTTTAGGAAACTCCATACTGTTCTCCACAGCGACAGCACCAGTCTGCATTCCCACCTGCAGTGCAAGAGGGTTCCTTTTTTCCCACATCCTCCCCAGCACTTGTCATTTGTTGATTTGTTGATGATAGCCATTCTGACAGGTGTGAGATGGTACCTCATTGTCATTTTGATTTGCACCTCTCAGATGATTAGTGACTTTAAGCAGGTTTTCATGTGTCTCTTGGCCTTCTGTATGCCCTCTTTTAAAAAGTGTCTATTTATGTCCTTTGCCCATTTTTTGATTTGATTGTTTATCTTCCTTTTGTTAAGTTGTATGAGTTCCCTATAACTTTTGGAGGTTAAATAGCATTGGCAAATAAGTTTTCTCATGCAGTGGGCTTTCTTGTTGTTTTATAATGGTTTCTTCTGCTGTACAGAAGCATTTTATTTTGATGTAGTCCCATTTGTTTATTTTCTATATAGTTTCCATTGCACTAGGAGCTGTATCGGTGAAGATATTGCTACGACATGTATCTGATATTTTGCTACATATGGAATCTTCTAAGACTTTATGGTTTCCCATCTTACATTTAAGTTCTTTAACCATTTTGAGTTTGTTTTTGTGTATGTGTAGTGTAAGCTAATGATCTAGTTTCATTTTTTTGTATGTATCTGACCAAATTTCCCAGCACCACTTATTGAAGAGTCTCTCTTGACTCCATTGTATGTTCTTGCCTCCTTTGTCAAATATTAATTTAGCATAATGGCTTGGGTCGATTTCTGGGTTTTCTGTTCTGTTCCACTGGTTTATATGTCTGTTCTTATGCCAGTACCTGGCAGTTTTGAGAACCATGGCTTTGTAATATAGCTTGATATCTGGTATTGTGATCCCTCCAACTTTAATCTTCTTTCTTGGGAATGCTGTGGCTATTTGGGGACTTTTTTTTATTCCAGATGAATCTTTGGAGAGTTTGTTCTATGTCTGTGAAATATGCCATTGGTATTTTAATGGGGATTACATTGCATCTATAAATTTCTTTGGGTAGTATGGACGTTTTAGTAGATGTTGATTCTACCAATTCATGAACACAATATGTTCTTCCATTTATTTATGTCTTCCTCTATCCTTTTTTTTTTAATGTCCTGTAGTTTTTCGAGTATAGGACTTTTACCCCCGTAGTTAAGTTTATTCCTAGGTATCTTAATTTTTTTGGTGCAATGGTAAATGGGATTTTTTTGTTTGTTTGTTTGTATTTTTTTGTTGTTGTTTTTTTTAGTTTCTCTTCTGTGAGCTCATTATTGGTGTATACAAAGCCATAGATTTCTAGGTGTTAATTTTGTAACCTGCTACATTGCCAAATTTATTTAAGTCTACTAGTTTTTTTGATGGAGTCTTTGGGGTTTTCTATGTACAGTATCATGTCATCTGATAATAATGACAGTTTTACTTCTTTTCCAATTTGGATGCTTTTTATTTTTTCTTCTTGTCTGATCGCTATGGCTAGCACTTCCAGTACTATATCAAACAGGAGTGGTGGAAGTGGGCATCCTTTTCTGTTCCTGCTCTTAGGGGAAATGGATTTAGTTTTTGAGTATACCATTCAGTATGATGTTGGCTGTAGGTTTGTCATAACTGGCTTTTATTATGTTGCAGTATGATCCCTCTAATTCCACTTTGCTGAGAGTTTTTATCAAGAAAGGATTTTGGATTTTGTCCAATGCTTTTTCTGCATCAATTGATATGATTATGTGATTTTTGTCTCTCAATTTGTTTATGTGATATATCACATTTATTGATTTCTGGATATTGTACCATCCTTGCATCCTCAGAATAAATCCTACTTGGTCATGGTGTATGATCTCTCTAATGTAATGCTGGATCCGATTTGCTAGAATTTTGTTGAGGATTTTAGCATCTGTGTTCATCAAGGATATCACTTTCTTTGTAGTGTCTTTATCTGGTTTTGTAATTAGAGTAATGCTGGCTTCATAGAAAGAGCTTGGAAGAGTGCCTGCCTCTTAATTTTTTTTTGTAATAGTCTGAGAAGGATAGGTTTTAGTTCTTCTTTGAATGCTTGGTAGAACTCCCATGTAAAACCATCCAAACCAGGGCTTTTGTTTGTTGGAAAATTTTTTTATTACTGCTTCAATTTCTTTAGTAGTTACCAGCTTAGTCAGGTTTTTTGATTCTTCCAGATTGAGTTTTGGAAGCTTGTATTTTTCTAAGGATTTGTCCACTTCATCTAGGTTGTCCAGTTTGTTGGAATAGAGTAGTTCATAGTATTTTTTTTTTTTATAATCGTTTGTATTTCTGTGGGATCAGTTGTTACTTTACTGCTTTAATTTCTGATTTTGTTTATTTGGGTCCTCTCTCTTTGCTTCTTGGTGAGCCTGGCTAGAGATTCATCAATCTTGTTTATCCTTTCAAAGAACCAGTTCTTGGTTTTATTGATCCTTTGTATTGTTTTTTTGGTCTCTATGTCATTTATTTCCACTCTGATCTTTATTATTTCCTTCCTTCTGCTAACTCTGGGCTTTTCTTGTTGTACTCTTTCTAACTCTTTGAGTTGTAGAGTTAGATAATTTTTACCATTTTTCTTGTTTTTTGAGGTAGGTCTGTAGAGCTATGAATTTCTCTCTGAAGACTGTTTTCATTGGGTACCATGGATTATGGTTTGTTGAGTGTTCATTGTCACTTGTTACCAGAATGCTATTTATTTCTACTTTGGTTTCTTTGGCAATCCAATCATTGTTTAATAGCATGCTATTTAGTCTCCAAGTGTTTGATTTTTTAAATTGTTTTTATTATAGTTGATTTCTAATTTTAGGCCATTGTGATCTGAGAAGATACTTGATATGATTTCTACCTTCTTGAATTTGAAGAGACTTTGCCTGTGCCTCAATATGTGGTCTATCTTTGAAAATGTCTCATGTGTCCTTGAGAAGAATGTATATTCTGTGAATTTGGGGTGAAATGTCAATTAATTGAAGTCAATTAAGTGAAGATGTCAATTAATTCCATCTGATATAGTGAGTCATTTTGGATTGATGTTTCTTTGCTGATTTTTTGTATAGAAGATTTATCCAGTGGTGTTAGTGGGTATTAAAGTCCCCTACTATAACTGTATTGCTATCAATCTCTCCCTTGATATCCTCTAGAAGTTTTTTTTTTTTTTGGTATTTGGGTGCTTCTATATTGGGTGCATATATGTTTATCAGAGTTATATCCTCTTGTTGAATTGCTCCCTTTAGTATTATGAAGTGACCTTCCTTTCTCTTCTTATGGTCTTCACTTTGAGGTCTAATTTGTCAGATATAAGTATTGCTACCTCATCTTTTTTTTTCCATTTCCATTCTTCTGAAACATTTGTTTTCTATCCCTTTACTATCAGTTTGTGTGCATTCTTTGTTCTGATATGGGTTTCTTGTAGACATCAGATCTATGGGTTATGTTTTCTTTTCTTACCCATTCAGCAACACTATGTCTTGTGATTGGATCACTTAATCAATTTACATTTAATATTATTGTTGATAGATACTTGTTTGTCACTATTTTTATGCTTTATGCCTGTGTTCCTTCTTCCCTTTCTATCTATTCTTTTTATAGCAGTCCCTTTAGCATTTTTTGTACTGCTGGCTTGATTGTAATAAACTCCTTTAGCCCTTTTTTGTCTGTGAAGCTCCTGATTTCACCTTCAATTTTGATTGATAGTCTTGCTTGGTATAGCATTCTTGGATTCAGTCTCTTGCTTTGCATCACTTTATATATTTCATTCCAATTCCTTCTGGCCTGATGTGCTTCTGTTGAGAAATCAATTGATAGTCTAATGGAGATCCCTTATAGGTAGCTTCCTATCTCTCTCTGTCAGCCTTTTAGATTCTTACTTTGTTGTTGGTGTTTGCCAATTTAATTATGGTGTTTCTTAGTGTCAGTCTTTTTGGGTACATCTTGTTTGGAACTCTAAGCTTCTTGGACTTGTGTGAGTTTTTCTTCCCAATATCAGGGAAGTTTTCTGACATAATTTCTTCAAATAGGTTTTGTATTCCTTGTTCTGTTTCCTTCTGGCACCCCTATTATGTGGATGTTGTTTTGTTTCGTCTTGTCCCATGGCTCCCTTGGGCGGTCCTCCTACATTTTACATTTGTTTTCCAGTTGTTGCTCTGCTTGGGTGTTTTTTTCTACCTGGTCTTCTGCAGTCCTCAGTTACTTGTAGTCTACTGTTGATGTTTTCTATTGTGTTCTTTATTGCAGGTATGTCATTCTTCATTTCTTCTTGGATCTTCATTTTCTCTTGGTTTTTACACAAGTTGTTGAACTTATCTTCCATCCTTTTCAGCATCCTTATGACTATTGCTTTGAATTATTTCTCTGATAAATTGCTTGCCTTCATTTTGCTTACTTCCTTTTCTGATTATTCCTCTTTTTCTTTTGTATGTAGGCTGTTTCTTTGTCTCTCCATTTTCACTCCTCTCAGGGTGTCTGGTTATGTGGCTCACTCTCTACCAAGCTGATCAAAAGGCAAAAAATACACCTCAATAAGACACAACACAGAGGGAACAAAACATGAATTTATTCATGACACTGGTAACCCCAAATAAAGGTGATCACCAGAGATAAGAAAATTAGTGGAGAGAAAAGAGCACAAAAATGATATTGAGAAAAGGAAAAAAGGTAAGAGAGAAAAGAAAAGAAGGGGAAAAATATACATATATGGGGAGAAAACTCCACAAAACCAACAACTAAACCAAATAATGCTAACAACAAACACCCAGAAAAAAAGCAGGGAGGCCAAATCTGAAGAGATAGAGCTTATTTCCAGCAGGTATAATAAAGGAATTGAGTGAATGGGGGAATGACCACGATTCAGTATAGAGGAGGTAGAAAGAGAATGAGTACATAAGAAGAAAAGTAAAAAACAAAATACTCAATAAAATAAGAAAATAATATAATAAATAATTTAAAAATAATAAATATATACTATATATAAATAATTTTTTCCCTTTTCTTTAATCTGTCTATATATTCATCTATTTTTTGAAAAGGAGAATAGAATAGTGAAAAGATAGGTCTGAGTTTGGTGAGTGAAACTAATTAAGCTATTGGTAGAAGAAGAGAACAAGTGAGGAGAGCAAAAACAAAAGCATAAAATAAAAATAAACTAATAAACAATCAAACAAACAACAACAGCAAAAAAATTGGCTAGCAAAGAAGGAGAAAAGAGAAGGGGGCATGTACTTGGAGCAGGGGACAGGAAATTAGATATCTGAGTAAGCCAACAGAGACTACTATAGTACTAATGCATCAATACAGCAGATAAGAAGATCAATTTTTAACAAGGAGTAAAAAGAAAGGAGAGAGAAAAAGAAAACCAGGAACAGGAGAAGAGAAACTGGATGGAAAAGGGGGAAGTGAAGAAGAAAGAGTTGTCATAAAGGAAAAAATGAGATAGAGTAAAATAATGATAAAATAATAATAGAATGTAGAACACTAATCCAAAGAAGTGAAAGGTTAAGTAATAATAATAATAAGAATAATTTTGAAAAGTAAAATAAACAAAAAATAAAAAAATTAGTTTCTAAAATAAAAGAGAAAAAATAAAAAAGTGAAGTTTGTTAGCTTCAGCTAAGTTTTAATATCCCATGGTGGCAGGTTTAAGACCCTCTCTACTGTTCTGTTTGCCACATCTCAATTTCCTCTTAGGTAGTCAACACTGAGTTTAGTTCCCAGTGATCCACGGCTCCTCTGTGTCAGACACCACAGCATTGGTTTCAGGCAGGTAGGATCAATCTGCCCACTTTGTTTTTCTGCCTGCTTTCAGTCATATTTACACAAGCATCTATTTCTGACATGGTCTCTAGGTGGCAGTGTTTTTGTATTAGTTTCTGGGACCAAGTGGCTCTTTCCTCAGGGCTCCCTAGGAGTATTTCGAGTCTTTGTTTCCCTGCTGAGCTAAAAGCTGGGTGCAGCTGGTCTGCTAAGAGGGGCCTGATCTTCAGGAGAAAAATGTCTGTTCAAGGTTGATAGGATCAGACTGTCCCAGAGCTGCCTTCCTGATCACGTCTCCTTATTTTTCTCCCCAGCTTCCACAAAACAACCTTCCCCTGCATTGCAGCCTTGGTGAATGTTTGCAATTGAAAGATCTATGCACCAGTTTTAGTGAGTAAAAGGAAGGAAATTATAAAATAGAGCAACCACACCATTGTGTGTCTTTTTCCCTCCTAGCACTGCACAACTATAGACTGCCTTTCTGGGTGCAGCCTCCCGTGGCTGTGGACTTAGATCTAGAGTCAAGCACTAACGTGTTCCCAAGGGACGTGGAGTAGGTGCAGCACAGTCTCCCTCTGACACTCTAGTCATGGCTGCACATGTTTCTCCCTCCAGCCCACAAACTTAATCCCACCTCTCTCCAGGTAACCTCTGACCTTTCCTCCATGGATTGTCTCACCAGCTATGTTTAATTCAACAATTCCAGGTAGATGGTATTTGATTCAGCTGTTTCTTCTCTCTGCTCTGTGAGAAGGCAATGGGCCTGTCTACCTATTCGGCTGCCATTTTGTCTCCCCCTGGACAAACATTTTAGGAGCCCGTGGCCAGGGAGGCTGGAGTCTCAGTGTTCGTGAATTCGCAGCCAGGTCAGCAGGTCCCTGGCCAGTGTGGCTGTAGGGTCCCGGG
The DNA here is from genome assembly GCA_004026665.1 of Murina feae. Lineage (NCBI taxonomy): Eukaryota > Metazoa > Chordata > Mammalia > Chiroptera > Vespertilionidae > Murina > Murina feae. The sequence continues at coordinate 47,261 of PVJC01005490.1, read as the reverse complement.
TAGTGTCCAAGGTCTCCCCGGGTAGAAGTGAGGCTGGGCTTCCAGTCACAGCCACTCTCCTCATCAAGATGGCATGGTCTCTGTGGCAGAACTAGCCACTTTGGGAGAGATTTTAGTGGTAGTAGAGGTTGCTTGGCTTGGGGGAGCCTGATCAATCAGCCCCTAACAGTTCCACGGAATAGCTGTCCCTTACTCACACATACACACATGCCCCACATGTCCACACACTCCCCTTTCACTCTCTCACTCACTCACACCCTCTTCCTCACTGCCGTCCTGGTGGCTGCTATCTTGGATCTCTCCCTACTGATTTTCACCACCAGATGCTATGCCAGCTCCTCTTCCCATCTCTGTTGTTCTGGGTTGGGGCTCTCTGCATGGAGTTGTTGCCCATGTTCCTGGTGGGAGAGAATTTTGCAGTGGTGATATCCTCTGGTTTCTCAGCTGCTATACCTACATGCAGGGACTAATCCTTTCCATGTTTCCACCCTTCTTACCAGTCTTTATGTGGCTTCTATAAATTCTGGTCAACAGACATTAAAAAAGTCATGATATTTCAGTTCAGCTAGTTTCAGTTGGTTATTCAGGTTGATTGCTTTATAATTTAGCTGTAAATCTGTTTCGGGCTGGGAGCAGGTATGTGTAGCTTCTACCTACTCTGCGGCCATATTGGAATTTCTATGTGTCAGTTTGGTGAACTATATTTTTCAGGGTTTATGTCCATTTCATCTAAATTTATTGTCATAACGTTGGTCTTACTATCTCCTTATCTTTTTGAATGTCTGTTGACCTGGTATTAGTAATTTGCATTTTCTTTCTTTTTTCTTGATTAGTCTTGCTAAGAGTTACAGACTCTGTTAGTTTTATCAAAGTCCTAGTTTTTATCTGGTTTATTATCTTTATTTTATGCTTGTTTTCTATTTCGTTGACTTTTGCTCTATGTTTATTTCCTTCTTTCTAGTTTTCTTGGTATTTATTCTTTTTTTCTAGCTTCTTAAAGTGGAAGCTTATATCATCAGTTTTTAGATTTTTTGTAACATATTTATTCATTTAATTTCTATCTGTATTCCTATCTAAACATAGACTTAGCTATATCCATAAGTTTTTACATGTCTCTAGAGGTCCAGTGCATAGGTGGGATCTGGCCGGCCCGGCCCTAATTGGGGCTGTCAGGAGGAGGAGACAACAGGAGATTGGTCAGCTGGCCCACTCCTGATTGGAGTGGGAGGGCTGGTTGGGAGAGGGGCTGACTGTTGAGATGGGCTATGGGCAGTGGACCAGCTGGTTGGCCCTCAAATAGATTTGGGGGTGTTAATCAGGGGTCAGTGGCTGTGGGAGGGGCTGTGGGAGGTTGGCCAGCTAGCCCCACCCTTGATTGAAGTATGTAGGAGGTGATCAGAGCAGAGCTTGCTGGGGAGAGGGACCACAGGCCAATTGGGCTGGCGGGAGCCCATTGTGGGTGGGGTTGGCTAGGGGGAGGGCCCTCAGGATGCCAGCCCTGTCCCTGATCAGGGTGGGGGGACCAATCTGGGGTACAGTTGGGCGAGAAAAAGAGGAGTTGGCCAGTTGACCCCACCACCCCCATCGGCTTGTTCGCTGGCTGCCGTGGGTATCATAGCGACTGGTCATTCTGGTAGTTACATGTCCAGGTTGCTGGCTTTTTATTTTACTTTATTTTATTTTTTATTTTATTTTATTATTTTTTAAAATATATTTTATTGATTTCAGAGAGGAAGGGAGAGGGAAAGAGAGTTAGAAACATCAATGATGAGAGAGAACCATTGGTTGGCTGCCTCCTGCATGCCCCCTACTGGGGATCAAGCCCGCAACCCAGGCATGTGGCCTTGACTGGAATTGAACCTGGGACTCTTCAGTCCACAGGCTGATGCTCTATCCAGTGAGCCAAAAAAAAAATATATATATATATATATATATATATATATATATATATATACATATATATGCATATACATACACATATATATTTTTTCATTATCTTTCACTTTAAAGTAATTTCTAATTTCCTTTGTGATTTCTTCTTGATACATAGATTGTTTAGAAATGTATGTCCAAACATGAAGATTTGTTTAGTTATCTTTTATTATTGGCTTCAAGCTACCAATCCTTTTACAGTTGTTCATAATTACTTTATATTCCAGTGTGTGATCTATTTTAATAAATGATTTACTTTTTATACTTGAAAGTGATGTGTTCTGTACTTACAGTATTCTACATATGTAAAGAGGATAAATTTTATTAATTTTGTTCCAATAATCTACATAGCCCTTATGAAATTTGGTCTGCATGCTGGATCAGCTACTGAGATATGTATTAAAATTTTTAACTGTGATTGTGGATTTTTTCAAAATTATCACGAGTATAATTTTTTATTGAGATTTTTAGAGAGAGGAAAAAAACATTGATGTGAGAAACATTCATTGCCTCCTGGCATGCTACAACCAAGGATCAAACCTACAACCTAGGGCAGAGTAGGAGGATGCTGTGTGGTCATGCTTCCAGGAACAAGCTGGAAATACAACTGAAATATGAAAAGGCTTCCCGAATAATCAACTTAAGAGATTAAGAGCAACAATTAGGAGAACCTAAGATCCAAGGTTGCTGAACCCAAGGTTGGTCTGATCCCACTGATCAGACACCTGGTGCCATTCCTGCTGCCTACAACACAGATCCTTTAAGAGAGGCTGTTATCAGAAGCATATACATCCAAGGACCTTGCAAACACAGCAGCCAGGGACCAGCTATGAAGCCAGGAACACTGGACCCCCAGGCAGCATGAATATGTGAACTCAGATGAGCCCTGAGCCTCCTCACAGAAAGGAGAGAGAGAACTACATAACCAGAGAAGAGAGATGATGATGAGACAAAGAAACAATCCACATAGGAAAGAAAAACAAGCATCACCAGGAAAAGAAGTAAATGAAATAGAGGCAAGCAACCTGTCAGAGAAGGAATTCAGAGAAATGATCATAAGGTGGATGAAAAGAATGGAAGACAAATTCGACAATATGTGTAAGAACCAAGAATAAATGAAAAATGACATCACTGCTATAAAGAACTCAATAGAAAGCATCAACAGTAGACTAGAAGAAGCAGAGGATCGCATCAGTGAGCCAGAAGACAAGGTAGAAAGAAAACCCAAGGAGAGGAGCTTCTAGAAAAAAAAAATTAAAAAGCAAGAGGAAAGCCTAAGAGAATTTTGAGACAACACAAAAAGAAACAACATCCGTGTAATAGGGGTGCCAGAAGGAGAGGAAACTGAGCAAGGATTAGAAAGCTTGTTTGAAGAAATAATGACAGAAAACTTCCCTGATATAGGGAAGAAAAAACTCACATAAATCCAAGAAGCTTACAGAGTTCCAAACAAAATGAACCCCAAAAAACCAATGCCAAGACACATTATAATTAAATTGGCAAACACCAAAGACAAAGTAAGAATCTTAAAAGCGGCCAGAGAGAGACAGAAAATTACCTACAAAGGATCCCCCATTAGACTACTGACTGATTTCTCAACAGAAACACATCAGGCAAGAAGGGAATGGAATGAAATATACAAAGTCATGCAAAGGAAGGGTCTGAATCCAAGAATACTGTACTCAGCAAGGCTATCAATCAAAATGGAGGGTGAAATCAGGAGCTTCACAGACAAAAAAAGACTAAGGGAGTTTGTTATCACCAAACCAGCAATGCAAGAAATGTTAACAGGTCTGCTGTAAAAAGAAAAAAAATAGGAAATAAAGAAGGAACACAGAGGTAAAGAGTAAAAATGGCAACAAACAAGTATCTATCAATAATAAGTTTAAGTGTAAATGGATTAAATGCCTCAATCAAAAGACATAAGGTAGCTGAGTGGATAAGAAAACATGACCCATATATCTGCTGTCTATAGGAAACCCACCTCAGAAAAGAAGATGCACACAGACTGATGGTGAAGGGATGGAAAAAGGTTTTTCAGGCGAATGGAAATGAAAAAACAGCTGGGGTAGCAATACTTATATCTGACAAATTAGATCTCAAAGTGAAGGACATAAAAAGAGATAAGGAAGGCCACTTTATGATACTAAAGGGAACAATCCAAGAAGAAGAAATAACTCTGGTAAACATATATGCACCCAATATAGGATCACCCAAATACATAAAAAACCTTCTGGAGGATATCAAGGGAGAGATTAACAGCAATACAATCATAGTAGGGGACTTTAATACCACATTGTCACCACTGGACAATTCCTCTAAACAAAAAATCAGCAAAGAAACATCAATCCTAAATGACTCACTAGATCAGATAGAATTAATTGACATCTTCAGAACACTTCACCCCATAGCCACAGAAAATAGATTCTTCTCAAGTGCACATGGGTCATTCTCAAAGATAGACCATATATTGGGTCACAGGCAAAGTCTTCAAATTCAAGAATATAGAAATCATATCAAGCATCTTCTCAGATCACAATGGTATAAAACTGGAAATCAACTACAATAGAAACAATGAAAAAAAATCAAACACTTGGAGACTAAATAGCATGCTATTAAAGAATGACTGGGTTACCACAGAGATCAAAGAAGAAATAAAAAACATCATGGAAACAAATGACAATGAAAACACAGCAATCCAAAATCTATGGGATACAGAGAAAGCAGTCTTGAGAGGGAAGTTCATAGCTCTACAGCCTACTGCAAAAAAACAAGAAACAATGATAATAAATTACTTAACCTTACAACTCAAAGATTTATAAAGAGAGCAACAAGAAAAGCCCACTATAAACAGAAGGAATGAAATAATTAAGATCAGAGAAGAAATAAATGAAATAGAGACAAAAAAACAATACAAAAGATCAACAAAACCAAGAGCTGGTTCTTTGAAAGGATAACAAGATTGATGAACCACTAGCAAAGCTAACCAAGAAGCAAAGAGAACAGACCCAAATAAGCAAAATCAGAAAATAGGAGAAATAACAACAGATCCCACAGAAATACAAAGGATTGTTAAAAAAAATACTATGAACAACTCAATTCTAACAAACTGGACAACCTGGAGGAAATGGACATATTCCTAGAAAAATACAACATTCCAAAACTCCATCAAGAATATTTTAAAAATCTCAATAGGCCAATCACTATGGAAGAAATTGAAGCAGTAATAAAAAAGCTTCCAGCAAACAAAAGTCCAGAGCCCGATGGCTTCACAGGGAAGTTATACCAAACATTCAAGGAAGAACTAAAACCTATCCTCCTCAGACTATTCCAAAAAATTCAAGAGGAAGGAACACTTCCAAGATCATTTTATGAAGCCAGCATTACCCTAATACCAAAACCAGATAAAGACAACAAAATGAAAGAGAATTACAGGCCAATACCCCTCATGAACATAGATGCCAAAATCCTCAACAAAATTCTAGCAAATCGGATCCAGCAGTACATCAGACAGATCATACACCATGACCAAGTAAGATTTATCCCAGGGATGCAAGGATAGTACAATATCCACAAATCAATAAATGTGATACATCACACGAACAAATTGAGAGATAAAAACCACATAGTCATATCAATTGATGCAGAAAAAGCATTTGATAAAACCCAACACCTATTTTTGATAAAAACTCTCCACAAGGTGGGAATAGAAGGATTATACCTCAACATAATAAAAACCATATATGACAAACCCACAGCCAACATCATACTTAATGGCCAAAAACTAAAACCATTTCCCCTTAGAAGAGGAACAAGACAGGGATGCCCACTCTCATCACTCTTGTTTGACATAGTACTGGAAGTATTAGCCATTGCAATTAGACAAGAAGAAGAAATAAAAGGCTTCCAAATTGGAAAAGAATAATTAAAACTGTCCTTATTTGCAGATGACATGATATTGTACATAAAAAACCATAAATATTCTATCAAAAATTATTAGACTTAATAAATGAATTCAGCAAAGTAGCAGGATACAAAATTAATGCCAAGAAATCTATGGAATTTCTATACACCAATAGTAAACTTACAGAAAGAGAGACTAGAAGAGCAATCCCATTTATACCATCACACCACAAAAATTAAGATACCTAGGAATAAACTTAACTAAAGAGGTAAAAGACCTCTACTCAGAAAACTATAGGACATTGAAAAAAGAGATAGAGGAAGACATAAACAGATGGAAGAACATACCATGTTCATGGATTGGTAGAATCAATATCATTAAAATGCCCATACTACCCAAAGCAATCTATAGATTCAACACACTCCTCATTAAAATACCAATGGAATATTTCACAGACCTAGAATGAACTCTCTAAAAATTCATCTGGAATAAAAAAAGACCCCGAATAGCTGTAGTGATCCTGAGAAAGAAGAACAAAGTAGATGGGATCTCAATGCCAGATATCAAGCTGTATTACAAAGCCACTGTTCTCAAAACAGCCTGGTACTGGCACAAGAACAGACACATAGATCAATGGAATGAAATAGAGAACACAGAAATTGATCCACACTAATATGCTCAATTAATATTTGTCAAAGGAGGCAAGAACATACAATGGAATCAAGACAGTCTCTTCAATAAATGGTATTGGGAAAATTGGACAGATACATGCAAAAAACTGAAACTAGACTACCAACTTACACCATGCACAAAAATAAACTCAAAATGAATAAAGGACTTAAATGTAAGACGGGAAACCATAAAAATACTATAGGAATAAAAAGGCAACAAAATATCAGACATATGTCAAAGCAATTTCTTCACTGATACAGCTCCTAGGGCATTGGAAACTAAAGAGAAAATAAACAAATGGGACTACATCAAAATAAAAAGCTTCTGTACAGCAAAAGAAACCATCAACAAAACAACAAGAAAGCTCACTGCATGGGAGAACATATTTGCCCATGTTATCACCGATAAAGGTTTAATCTCCAACATTTATAGGGAACTCATACAACTTAACAAAAGGAAAATAAACAATCCAATCAAAAAATGGGCAAAGGACCTGAATGGACACTTTTCAAAGGGGGACATTCAGAAAGCCAAGAGATATATGAAAACATGCTCAAAGTTACTAATCATCTGAGAAATGCAAATCATAACAACAATGAGGTATCATCTCACACCTGTCAGAATGGCTATCCTCAACAAATCAACAAAGGACAAGTACTGGAGAGGATGCGGAGAAAAAGGAACACTCGTGCACTGCTGGTGGGAAAGCAGACTGTTGCAGCCACTATGGAAGACAGTATGGCGTTTCCTCAAAAACTTAAAAATTGAACTGCCATTTGACCTAGTAATCCCACTTCTAGGAATATATCCCAAGAAACCAGAAACACTAATCAGAAAGGATATATGCATCTCTATGTTTATAGCAGTGCAATTCACCATAGCTAAGATTTAGAAACAGCCTAAGTGCCCATAAACAGATAATGGATTAGAAAATTGTGGCACATCTACATGATGGAATACTATGTTGCTGTAAAAAAAAAAAAGGAATTTTTACCATTTGCAAGAGCATGGATGGAACTGGAGAGCATTATGCTAAGTGAAATAAGCCAATCAATGAAAGAAAAATACTACATGACCATCACTCATTTATGGATAATAAAGACCATTGTAAACTGATGAACAAAAATAGATACAGAAGCAAAGCATCATCAAACAGACTGTCAAACTACAGCAAGAAGGCTGAGGAGGGTTGGGGCGGGAGGCAGAGGTGGTACAAGAGATTAACCAAAGGACTTTTATGCATGCATATAAGCATAACCAATGGACACAAAACACTGGGGGTAGGAGAGGCTGGGGAAGGTCAAGGGGGGGAAAAAGAGACATATGTACTACTTTTTGTAATATTTTATGCAAAAAAAAAAAACACAAAAAAACTAAGAAACACAAAAACACAAAAAAAACTACAACCTAGATATGTGCCCTGACTGAGAATCAAACCTGTCACTTTTCTTATACAGGATTATACTCCAACCAACTGAGACACCCAGCCAGGGCGATTGTGGATTTTTAATATTTATTTTAGTTTTGTCGGTCTTTGTTTTATATGTTTTAAGCCTATTTTTAGATATTTAAATTTTATTAATTGTGACATTTTATTTAAAGCATTATCTACTTAAAAGTATATTATTTCTATTAAAGTTTTTAGCAAGGGAATAAGGCAATACAGATTGTTTTTTAAACAGATTACTCAGTGATAAGGGTAGCCTTCTGCTATGCATGCCCCTTTAATGTGCCTTTCTCTGTATCCTATTCTGGAGTTATAAAAATAAACTGTAGACTTACCAATTAATCCAGTCACTGATATGTGAGCTATTGGCAGCACTGATTGCTTTGGTCCCATGATAAATTAAGCTAACTCCTCACAGCAAATTGAGATAGCATTCACATTCTTCACTTCTATCACTTCTAGCCTCTCTCAAGTTCTGGGTGGGGTGATTTGGATTCTGTTGGCTCTGACTGTTTTTGTTTTTGTTATTAATGCTTTAATGACTTTAATCTCTAGGAGATGTTGGTATTTTAGGTACTAGAGATAATCTTATTTCATTAACTGAAATGGCCTTATCTCAAAGTGAGTTATGTACATAATCAGGATAACAAGCATTAACAAGTATGTCACATTGATTTCCAGCTTCCAGTTTCTGAGGCAGAAAAATGTGAATCCTTTCTATCACGGAATGTTGCAGCATTCCTTCAAGATGGTTTCTTGAAAAAAATAAGGAGGCAGTTTTCTTGTTTATGGTTATTGTGCTGTTTATAAAACTATCCATAACCTAAAGTATAAACTTAAAAAAAAAATTCAGTCTGGTTTATACTCAATAGCTTGAGAAGTTTTCATAGAATTTTGGTGGTCAAATTATTGGAATAAAAATATCACAGTTTCTGGGCTGTGTGCAGATACTTGCTGAATGTGATGAAGGAATTACACTCTCTAACGAAGCAATTAGGCCAAGTGCCAAAACCATTATGGCTCAAATGCCAAGCGCCTGTAAGGGAGGGTTCTGTTACAGGATTTAGCCACTAGCCCCTGGCTCACTTACCAGAGTGGCACTACAGGCTTCCTGACGTGTGTGCCAGCCTGGCTGAGTCTAAGCAGCTGCCACCTGGCCACTGCTAGCTTCTAGATCTTCTCCCCAGAGCTGCCTCTGCCCCCACCTTTCTTGCCCACCTGTCCTCCATCTGCCTGCCACTTGAGCAGTGGGTGCACAGTTGGGGGCACCACACAGGTTGAGTCATGACATCCATCTGACACATTGAATTCACCTTTACAGTGCTGCCGTCTTTCCTCTTCCCCCTTCCTCCCCCTTCCCCTTCCACACACATGCATAGCCCCTTCTCCAGCTTGGCAGTTTGAAAGGAAAGTGTTGCCAATGCCTGTTTCATAACATTTCAGGGGCTCCATTCAGAGGCTTCTGAAATATCCTGGCACTCAAGATAATGGGGCATGCGGGTGGGATAGGGTGATTCACTCAGGGGATTATGGACATCCAGGCTCCCCAGACCTGAACCTAAAAATATCTGGGGAAACAAGAGTAGCCTTTATAATGCCAGAGTTTCTTCAAGATGAGCTGAAATCTGGGCTGTCATTTGCCCATCCACCCTGGTCCCACAACCTGCCCCCACCCCCCAACAAAACAAAACACTAGAGCAGTGGAATGCCTTAACAACTCTTATCCAGAATTGAGGCTCTTTATTTTTTATAGCTAAGAATTTGGTCCAAGATTTTCTAATTCTGTGGGAACTTGAATCAGCACCCTCTCCAGTCCCACAGAAGAAGCAGATGGGGATCTTGGCAAGGTTCAAAAGTCCAGGACTTGGACAGGTTGAGAGTTCTATTTGCCAGGCTGAACTGCTTGTAATTAAAAAGCTTATCCTCCTCCTTTTTTCACTTCTGAACTTATCTAAGGAATCAAGAGGATATTTAATCATACATAAAAACAAATCTGTCCATGGAAGTGAATCTGCATTTAAATTCAGGAGATTACCAGCAGAGTGCGTCATATGGGCTGGTGAAGGCCATAGGGCATAGTGTTCTGTACACAGGTGAGGACTGAGGTTTGAACCCATTTATCTCTCCTCTCCCTCCTCTATTTCCTTTTCTACCTCTGCCTGAGTTACAGGTAGGAGGAAATACTACAGGAAACATTCCTAGACATGGAGGTTCTCACACAGGTTTTGAGTCTTGTTAGTGACACTGATACCAGATTATTAACATTTATCTACTTTCTAATACTGAAAAGAAAATACCTCATTAATCTTGACACTTTAATGTGTGAAAGTTCTGAGACAAAACTTAACTTTGTTTCTTCTAGACTGTGTTATGCTAATCGCCAGATTGAGTGCATGTTAGAAACTGAGAACAAAGTGAGGTATGACCACTTGTGGCTTTTGGGGGTAATAAGAACTCAATTATTTTCAGGAGAATTTTTTTCTTAAAACTGTGATTTTTCTCCCTTTAGAACTCTTATATGGGGAATTGGTGATTTGGGGGTGGCCGTAGCAGGAAGCATTGCAGTTGATTCACACCTGTGAGAAAAGAAGAGATTATTTCACTGTGTGTTCATGGTGGGAGACTTCACTGAATCTAATGGAAGCCTGGTTGTGTGTATACTTCCAGTCCAGGTGAGCAGCGGGAGAAGGCACTTGGATGGGCTCCCTTAAGGACTGGCAAGGACTTGTGCCGTTGTTTGGGACTGTTCCCCCTGTAGTCATTCTCTGATTTTTAGGCATCTCCAAGTGCAACTCTGAATTTTGCCATGAGAGCAACCAGACACGTCAGCTTGCTTGGGTAGTCTGTGCCAGGGTTAACTCTGGAGGCAGTGAAGAGACAGAAAAGATTTTTCTGAAACAAGACTAGAGTTTTCTCTTCCAAAATGGAGCTTCCCCAGCAGGAGATGAGACCTGGTTACCATTAGCCCCAACTCTGAGCCATCATTGTGTGAGAGCAGCTGAAAGTGTAGGATCCACAAGGTAATCAGAAGACTCCTTCAGTCACTAAGGTCTCCTCCACCAAGGTGGTGCAGCAGGAAGCTCTCAGATCACTCCCATTTACACTCATGTATGCAATTTTACTCTCTTGAAATTTAACACACATCCCTATCTCTTTCACACTCACATACAATGAGATTTAGTGACCCACTTTACTGAGGCAATTATATTTGAACTCTATTATATGCAATTATCCACTCATGTAAATTGCCTCAGCTGGAGTGCCTGGTGTTGATGTCTCACTGGCACTCACATGCTGGCCCCTGGGGCAGCTGGGCACCAGGCCTGGACACTGAACCACTGGCACCCCTGTCTCTGCTGCTCTCCCTAGGTGGCTTAGTGTTGCCACAGGCTAGGGAGAATTACAATCTCTGGCTCATGTAATGAAGCTCTTGATTGCTGTGTGGGCAGCCTAGATCTTTCCCATCTGCTTTGCTGTATGGCTTGTTTATTTGGGCCCCAGAGCCCTGGGTATCCCTGTAGCTTGGAGGGGCCGGAATAGTATTGTAATACTATCAATAATAAAAGATACATTTAAAAAATGGGATAATCAGAGCCATAGCAGTATGTCCATGGATATAGCTCCTAGGGCAAAGGAAAATAAGGAGAAAATAAACAAATGGGACTACATCAAAATAAAAAGCTTCTGAACAGCAAAATAAACCACCATCAAATTGAAAAGGGAACTCACTAAATGGGAAAACATAATTGCCAATGATACATCTGAAAAGGGCTTAATATCCAAAATATATAAAACTCATAAACCTCAACAAGAAGACAAATAATTCATTTAAGAAATGGGCAAAAGACCTGAATAGACACTTCTCCAAAGAGAAAAACAAATGGCGAAGAAACACATGAAAAAAATGCTCAAAGTCACTAATCATCAGAGAAATACAAATTAACACCACAATGAGATATGACTTCACACCTGTCAGAATGGCTATCATCAAAACATCAATAGATAAGAAGCGCTGGGCTTGGTGGGGAGAAAAGGGAACCCTAGTTCAAAGCTGGTGGGAATGCAGATTAATGCAGACAATAAGGAAAACAGTATGGAGTTTCCTCAAAAAATTAAAAATGAAACTTTCATTTGACCCAGAGATCCCACATCTGGGAATATATCCTAAAAACCCCAAAACACCAATCAGAAAGAATATGTGTGACCCTACGTTGATAGCAGTGCTATTTACGATAGCTAAGATTTGGAAACAACCCAAGTGCCCATGAGTAGATTAATGGATAAAAAAGCTGTGGGACATTTACACTATGGAATACTATGCAGATGTAAAAAAAGAGGGCTCTCTTAGCCTCTGGGACAGCATGGATGGAGCTAGAAAGTATTATGCTAAATGAAATAAGCCAAACCGGGAAAGACAGATGTCACATGATCTCACTTATTTGTGGAATCTAATGAATAAAAGGAATTGACCAACAAAATAAGACCTGAAGCAGGGAAACATGGAAAAGACTGACATACCTTAATGTGGGCTTGGGGGGACAAGAAGAGATAAACCAAAGAACTTATATACTTACTAGTGACCTGGTACATGGATTCATGCACATTAAAAGGAAATTAATTAGAAGGTGGTTGGTGGGGCAGGACTGGGAGAGATGAGTTGGACACACCCTGGAGCCAACCTCCCGCAGTCCCTCCCTGGCGTCTGCAGAGTGAGTGAGGTTCCTCTGGCAGGTGGGGTCCCTCAGCCTGGCCTGCAGAGATCAGGCCAATACTGGCTCTCTGGCTTCCCCCAAGGAGTCCTGGCGTGGGAGAGGGCACTCTGCAAAGTTGTCATACAGGGTGTGGAATGCAAATGCAAATGGCACAGTAAACCAGATTCAGTGCCAACTGTGCCCCAGCAACAACATGACCCATGGCTGAAGGTGGAATTGCTCAGCCCTGTGAGGAGTTGGACTCCCTCCTCTTTGCTTTAGGGGTGTGTCACCTGAGAACCACTGCTGCCAAGTCACTGCAGCTTGGCAGCTCCTGCATTGAGCATCTGCCCCCTGGTGGTCAGTGCACATCATAGCGACCAGTCAGATGGTTGGATATTTAGCATATTAGCCTTTTACATATATATAGATATACATAGCCCATGGACATGGGCAATAGGGTGTTGAAGGCCTGAGGGGGTGGATAGAGGCTTGGATGGGGGAAGGAAGAGAGAGAGAAAATGGGAGATATCTATAATACTATCAATAATAAGAAATATATTAAAAAATAAAGAATAAAGAATAAAAAATGGGTGAGAATGCAGACTGGTGCAGCCATTATAGAAAACAGTATGGAGTTTCCTCACAAAGTTGAATATGGATCTGCCATTTGACCCAGTGACCCCACTTCTAGGAACATATACAGGTGGTGAAGGCCTAGGCTGGAAAGTTGCGGAGTTCTAGAAGGGTCAATGGGTGATAAAGGGGGACATATGTAACCCTTTCAACATTAAATATTTAATTTTTTAAAAAAGAACTTACTCAACTTAACACCAGGATGACAAACAATCCATTAAAAATGTCTAAGAACCTGAATTTATACTTCTCCAAAGAGGAGATGCTGATGGCAACAGACGTGAAAAAGATGCTCAATGTCACAATCATCAGAGAGATGCAAATTAAAATAACTATGAGGTATCCCCTTAAACCTGCCAGGATGGTTACTGTCAATAAATCAACAAAGAACAAATGATGTGGAGAAAAGGGATCCCTTGTGCACTGTTGGTTGGAGTGCAGTCTGGTACACCCACTGTGGAAAACTGTATGGAGTTTCCTCAAAAAATTACAAATGGAACTGCCTTTTGACCCAGATATCCCACTTCTTGGAATATATACAAAGAATCTCGAAACACTAATCAGAAAGAATGTATGCATTCCTATGTTTATAGCAGCATTATTTACAATAGCCAAGATCTGGAAACAGCCCAAGTGCCCATCAGCTGATGAGTGGATAAAAAAGCTGTAGTACATTTACACCATGGAATACTATGCCGTGGTAAAAAAGAAGAACCTCTTACCCTTTGAGACAGTATGGAGGGACAGAGAGTATTATGCTAAGTGAAATAAGACAGTCAGAGAAAGACAAGTATGATATTATCTTACTAATATGTGGAACTTAATAATTAAAATAAACTGATGAAGAAAATGGAACTGGAAGCATGGATACATGGAGCAGACTGACTGGTGCCTGAGAGGAGTAGTTTGGGAGTGACTGGATAAAGAAGGTGAAGGGATCAGTGAAAGAACATATATGCATACCCTATGGACATAGACAATAGTTTGGTGAAGGCCAAGGGTTGGGAGGTGGGGGTGAATGGAGGTGGGCTAAGGATGGGAAAATGCAGACATCTGCAAGTATGTCAACACTAGAGAGCACAGTGCATGAATTTGTGCACCAGTGGAGTCCCTTGGCCTGGCCTGCCTGCAAGATCGGGCTGAAACAAGCTCTCTGACATCCCCTGAGGGGTCCTGGATTGGAGGGTTCAGGCCAGGCCAAGGGACCTCGCTGGTGCACAATTGGGACTGGGGAGGAACTGCAGGAGGGCTCTAGGCCGTGTCTGGTCCCATCTTGCACAGTCTTGATTGGCCAATCAGGGTCATCTCACCAAGTCCCGATCAGGGCCAGCTGGCTGGGGAGGGATGTGGGAAGTTGGTCAGCTGGAGAGGGACCACAGGAGGGCTCTAGGACATGTCGGGCCCAGCTTGCTCCGTCCCAATTGGCTAGACCCCAGCAACAAGCTAACCTACTGATTGAAGCATCTGTCCCTGGTGGTCAGTGCCCATCATATTGAGCGGTTGATCAACCTTAGCATATCATTAGCATAGTATGCTTTGATTGATTGAATGAATGACTGGATGACCAGACACTTAGCATATTAGGCTTTGATTATATAGGATTAAAAAATTTTAACTAAAAAAAGCAATAGAAATTAAAAAGTAATAAAAGATAAAAAATTCATTTGTGTCTCCAGAGGTGACTATAGCCATTAGACATGATACTGAATAAAGTTCACTGTCATATTTGCTGTAAGAGGAACAGTTCAAGAATTAATTGTAAAAGACTTATTTGTAATGGAAAATGCTTGCCATCCTGGGCTTTAATTTCTGCCAATCAAGTTTAGTTACTGAAAAGTTTAGTACAACTGAAGTGTGTAGTTGCTGCCCTCTGTATTTCTTGGAGGCTTTTTCATAAGAGCTTCCATGGCCTGCAAGACCTCATTTGATAATATTAATTGTCTTTTTAGTGTTCACTTTTACTAAAAAAATTCTGCTTTCTCTGGGATCCAAGCGTTAGATGCTTCTCATTAGCTGCTCCCATGTCAAGTAGTGGCAGGTGTGGCTCTGCTGCACCACCCACACAGGCGAGCAAGGAGGAAGTGCTGCCACCGTTTAGGGTCATTCCACACAAGGCTAATGGGTGAGAACCACTCTATTCACTACAACTCCAGGCCCATCCTTTGAATATCACTCAGCAGATAACAGATCCAACAGTTTTTTTGTGTTTGTTTTTGGCTTATTTCCCACAGATATCGTAAGGCGCTCAAGTCATACAACAAGATTTCCAAGCACTTCTTTGTACTCTGTTGATTCAGATAAGATCAGCCAGGTATGTTTGTTCCAGAGGTGCCGAGGTGAAGTGATAGTGTGAAGATGAGCCTCAGTCTTTCTCCATGTCTCCCCAGTGAGAGCCTGTCCTGCTGCGCTGACCTTTCACTTGGCTAAAACAGTGAACTTGTGGCTGGACCCTGCAGCATGGTGTTGAGGAAGTGCATTAGCCCAGGTTTTTGTCTGTGCAGGAGGACAGTCATGATTTCACTCCCGTAAGGGAGTAAATTCAACCTCACTGGCTCTTTCTTTCTTTACAGACATGATTCCTGCCCACAGGAGCTTATAGTTCTTATTTCCTCAACTCTCCATAGTTTGAGGACAAGAGCTAGACCTCTTAGCTTGTGTTCTCTCCATGTACATAATCCCCTGAATATTAAACTGATTTAGTTGTTAAAAGTCATAGATATTTTCAATATACACCAGAAATGGATGATATGTGATGTTACAGTTATTGCCTGACTCAGGGACTCTCCTCAGACTCGCCTTTCTGACCTCTTACCGAAGGATCAAGTAAAGCAGTGCAGTTCTTGACCTGACTCACCTTCTGATCTCTTTAGAAAATAGAAAAATGTCCCTCTTTCAATTACCTTGAGCTCTCTTGCCTCTCATGAGGAAATAAAAGGTTTCCCAAAGCATTAAAGTACTCTAGCTAGAGATTCTAATCTCAGAGCAGTATCTGTCTGGTCACTGCCAGTACTCCTATAACTGTCCCTTCCATATACCTATCATTTTGAATCATCCATTTGGGACCAGTAACTTTGCATATTTTATGTATTATCCTCACATCAGCCTAACAAGGCAGACATTGGCATTGCTATTTTTTCAGATAAGAATCTAAAGGGTCTGAGAGATTGAGAGACTTTCCCCAGTGACAGAGCAGAGATTATAACCAGTCCTGTCCACTCCATGTTCTTCTTACCTATCCATTCTCCCTCCATCCTGATATCAGGAAGGGAAAAATAGCAAACCCATCTCCAAGGCAACCAGAGAAAGGAGACTGATCTTCCTTGGGTACAGCTAA
This sequence comes from Murina feae, assembly GCA_004026665.1. NCBI lineage: Eukaryota > Metazoa > Chordata > Mammalia > Chiroptera > Vespertilionidae > Murina > Murina feae. The sequence goes on along the minus strand of PVJC01005490.1, from coordinate 30,645 downwards.
TTTGGGATATTTACATATATAGTGACCTTTGAACAAAGCAGGGTAGGAATAATTCAGTCAAAAATTCACATACAACTTTTAATCCCCCCAAAACTTACCTCTAGTAACCTGCTGTTGACCAGATACCTTACTGATAACATAAACAATCAACACATATTTTATACAATATCTAATCTAATAAAAGAGTAATATGCAAATTAACCATCACTCCGAGACACCTAAGCCACACCCACCAGCCAAGTCATGCCCACCAGCGAATCAGAGCAGCTGTATGCAAATTAACCCAGCCAAGATGGCAGCTGGCAGCCACGGAGCTAGAGCAAACATGAGGCTTCCGTTGCACCAGCAATGGAGTTCAAACTGCCTGCCTAGGCCGGCTGGGCCTCTGCTCAAGGCAACAATGTTTCAATTATAGAAGCCACAGAGCTGAAGCAAACTGGAGGCTTCGTTGCCTGACTAGGCCTCCACTCAAGGCAACAAAGTTTCAATTATAGAAGATAAATAAACCCCAGAAACCTGATTCCAACCTGATTCCTGGGCCATTGGGTCAATAGGAGTTGTGGGCAGCCTGAAAACGGCCCTCAGCCCCTCACCCAGGCTGGCCACACCCATATGGGATGAAGGTTCCCATTGGGGGGCTTGGCCAGCCTGCAAACAGCCATCAGCCCCTCACCCAGGCTGGCAAGGCATGCCAGCAGGTAGACATCCCCTGAGGGGTCCCAGACTGCGAGAGGGCACAGGCTGGGCTGAGGGAACCCCTGAGTGCACAAATTTTTGTGCACCAGGCCCCCCTCAGCCCAGCCTGTGCCCTCTCGCAGTCTGGGACCCCTTGGGGGATGTCCACCTGCTGGCATGCCTTGCCAGCCTGGGTGAGGGGCTGCTGGCTGTTTTCAGGCTGTCCAAGCCCCCAGGGGGACCCTCACCCCATGGAGGTGTGGCCAGCCTGGATGAAGGGCTGAGGGCCATTTTCAGGTTGCCCACATCCCCTTCAGTGTTCAGGTCCCTACTGGGGTGCCTGGGAAGCCTGGGTGAGGGACTGAGGGCTGTTTTCAGGTTGCCCACAGCACCCATTGACCCAACATCCCAATGAGGCTGGCTGGAATCAGGTTTCTGGGGTTTATTTATCTTCTATAATTGAAACCTTGTTGCTTTGAACAGATGCCTAGGCAGGCAACAAAGCCTCCTGTTTGCTTCAGCTCCGTGGCTTCTATAATCGAAACTATGTTGCTTTGAGCAGAGGCCCAGCCAGCTAAGGCAGGCAGTTTCCTCTAAACAGAAGCCTCCTGTTTGCTCTAGATCCGTGGCTGCCATCAGCTATCTTGGCTGGGTTAATTTGCATACAGTCGCTCTAATTGGCTGGTGGGTATGGCTTGGCTGGTAGGCATAGCTTAGGTGTCTCGGAGTGATGGTTAATTTGCATATTACTCTTTTATTAGATTAGATATTATATATATACTGTATTCATATAATAAGTAAGCCAGAGAAAAAAGTTATTAAGAAAATCATTAGGAAGAGATAATACAATTACTATACTGCATATATTAATTGAAAAAAATCTTCAATAGGTGGTCCTATACAATTCAAACCCATATGGTTCAAGAATCAGCTGTACTGCCCTAACTGGTTTGGCTCAGTGGATAGAGCATCGGCCTGCAGACTGAAGGGTCCCAGGTTTGACTCCAGTCAAGGGCATGTACCTTGGTTGTGGGCACATCCCCAGTAAGGGGTGTGCTGGAGGCAGCTGATCGATGTTTCTCTCTCATTGATGTTTCTAACTCTCTAGCCCTCTCTTCCTCTCTGTAAAAAATCAATAAAATATATTTTTAAAAAAGAAAGAAAGAAATGCATTCCTTGGAATAAGAAATGCTGTGTTATCCTGTGTATAACCATCATGCTTACTAATTAGTCCTGATGGAAATGGCAATCATAAATCTATTGATATTTCTGTTTGTTACATGATTTCTAACTATTGGTTGAAATGAACCTAAAAATTAACCGCACAAGTTCCAAACAATCCCCCAGTTCAGAGCACGATTGTTTAATTATAGGGAAGGGCTCAGCTAACTGCTTCCCTGACTCTGTTAACAAAGCATATCAGAGCACACTGTTTCTAGAATGCTCACCAATAAGACTCAAGTTCATCTGCAAAGGGAACCTCAGTGGTGACTTATAAATTATTACACATTACCTATGTTTTCCCAAACTTCATATAATTTTAAATTTTATAAATGTAATGTACATTTTAAAGGCTTCTTTTTGCTAATAGAAAGCCATTTTTATGAATCCTTAGAGTAACTGTTTCTGCTATTTAGAACAGAATAGAAGATATTCATAAAATGTGGTTTTGAAAAATTCTGAGAACTCCATTTAGTGTTTGATTCAACTTCCATGATGCTCACAAGCTTTTCTATTTGATATGTAGTTTTGAATTATAAGAAAACTAGAGGCCTGGTGCATGAAATTTGTGCATGGAGGTGGGGGGTTGTCCCTCAGCCCAGCCTGCACCCTCTCCAATCAGGGATCCCTTGGGAGAGGTCCAACTGCAGGGATTGGGCCTCTACCGGCAGTTGGACATCCCTCTCACAATCTGGTACTGCTGACTCCTAACCACTCACCTGTCTGCTTGTCTGATTGCCCCTAACTGCTTCTGCCTGCCAGCCCAATCACCCCCTAACTGCTCCCCTGCTGGCCTGACCACCCTGAACTGCCCTCCCCTGCTGGCCTGATGGCCTCCAACTGCCCTCCTCTGCCAGCCTGATGGCCCCCAACTGCCTTCCTCCGCCGACCGAGTCTCCCTCAACTGCCCTCCACTGCAGGCCTGGTCACCCACAACTGCCCTCCCCTGCCATCCTGGTCCCCCCAACTTCCCTCCTCTGCTGGCCAGTTCACCCCCAACTGCCCACCCCTGCTGGCCTGATCACCCACAACTGCCCTTCCCTGCCAGCCATCTGGTGGCAGCCATCTTGTGATGACAGGGGGGAAGCCATGTATGACAATATGGGGTAGCCATCTTGTGACAATGTAGGGGTGGCCATCTTGTGATGCTTTGAGGGTGTTGCACAAGGGCCACCTAGACTTTTATTAGTATAGGTTTTTTTCACTTCTTATCCTGATTCCTTTGTAAATCTTTTTGTTTATAATTATTTTACTTTTATCAATGGTTTGGGGTTAAATTTTAATATTTTTACATCTAAGTAGTTTACAAAGATGTGAAATTTGCAGAGTTCATATTTTCACATTATTGCAAAATCATTGTGATTATATTCAGAAAATTCTGAGGGAGATTGTTAATTCATTATTAATGATTATGTGGAATAGGGGCTATTAAAATACAAAGCAGAAAAATGATATTGATATCAATGAAAACTCAAACTCAGACAGAGGAATAAGTATCTCCATTGCTTTCCCAGCCCTGGAAGAAGTCTGTTTTTCTGAAAGGCCATTGGGTGTAATGGGTTTCCCAGCCTTGAGTCCCATCTTGCCTCTGTCATATGTTATCTAATGTAGGTTACCTTGGGAAAGTAGCAAAGTCTTTTTGTGCTTCAAGTACCTGTAAGGTGGGATAATGATTTTGAGATTCATGATTAAGATACATAAAATGCATAGAATAATGCAGGACACAAAATAAGCATTCATTAGATGTTAGCTGTTCTTATTTTTATTATAGTTATATTGCTGAAATTTAGATTGGAGAAAAAGAAGAAAAATATACATATCAATTGCCATTACTCACTTAGTCTGGTTATAATGGGAAAAGTTCTAGACAAAGAATGAGGACATCTGGGTTCTGTCTTGGATTTGACTTGCTAGCTTTGTGACCCTACTGTACATCTGGGGACTAGGTTTCCTTATCACTAGAAGGAGAGTGCTGTGTTGGACACCTCCTGTTTCCATCCACCTCTAATATCCTAAGATCATGCTAAAGTGTCTCAAAACCCTAATAACCGAGCTATTTTTAATGCAGTATTAAATTTTATTATATCTAAACAAGACAAAGCATATAAATGCCAGTGAAAGCAAGACCTGGAAATAATCTAAAACAATCTTTTAGAGATACTTCTGAAAGGTGTTTTTCAGCAAAATTCTGATCAACAAAGAACTGGAAAAATATGACCATATTTCAAAAGCTAAAGAAAACAACTATGAAAGAATAGTAATATTAGTTCTTTTATCCTGATGTCAGGCTTTGTTTCTAGGAACTATTAGATGAAAAAAGGGGCAGATGAACAGGCAGGAGGAAGTGGAGGTGGTGAGGAAGCAAGAGAAATAAAGTACAACTTGTATATTTGCATGGCTGTTATTTTAAGAAAATGTTTCAACTAATTTTACTCAAATAATAAATAAATAAATCATCCAGTAGCAATCTGTCACAAGTACTTTTTCCTAACATAGACCTAATCAAAATAATCAGGTTGTGTTAAAAAAAAAGTTTGCAGTAAAATGCTAGTCTTTATCTTTTCCAGTGTTATTTTATTTTGTTAAATATTAGCTACTCTGGGCTTGCACAGTCTACTTGGTTGGTAATGTCAACTAAGTAAATATTAATACTGTGCACTTTTCTCTCAGGAAAATGAAGACCAACAAATGGGGAAAAATATAACTAATGTTGTGCAGACTTCTATGAATATTTTATAAATCAGAGAAATTAAAGATAAAAAAAGCAATAACCCAGCCAGTACCTCGACTGTCTACTGATCTACACTATTAAGTGGTGTATCTGGTCTAGTATACTTTAATTTATTTTTATTTTTTTTTACCAATTTACAATTCTCTCTCTCTCTCTCTCTCTCTCTCTCTCTCTCTCAAAAAAAAAAAAAAAGTAAGTTGCACTGGTTGACCTTTAAAGTAAGTTTAACTTTATGTTAGGGATAGAATATTATTTAACTGGAAGATAGAGAATGAAAGTCAAGCCAAATAATAAAATATCATGGGTTTTTCCCACTTAGAACATTACAGTGAATAACTATTTTTAAAAGAAAATTTTAAAATCCCCAACTGTTGAAAGTACATAGATTTTCTGGCTTATAGCATACATTCTGCAATGATAAATTAATGCAACAGGGTAAGATTGAAAACTGGCAAAATGCTGACTTTAATGGCTATCAGTTGAATTTCCAAATGACAACCTAAATTTAATAAATTGCTTATTAACTGAATTTCCATTGAGGCTTAGCAGTAGTAGATATATACAAATAGAAGCGTTTATCACTTCAGAGTATTTCAGAGCAAGGAAAATATTGTTTTTTTTGCAATGTAGTGTAAGTCCTCAGAAATAAATTCTACCATAATAAGAACATCTAAACCTTGAAAACATGTTACCAAAAAAATGTAGAGACACCATGGCCTGAATTTCTGCACTTTTCTTTATTAGTCCAAACTCCCTAGGTCATATGTGCAACCTCTTCACATATACACCAGGAGCTCCAGACGTTTGCCATACAAAGAAAACAGCAAGAGTGAGCAGAGAATCAGCAGAGCCACAAGACCAAAAACAAAGCATTTAGTTATGAGATTTTTCTATAAAAAGGACTTCAATGTCTCAATAGATCCCAAATTGTTAAAAAGAGGTTTGCTTCTATTTCAGGAGGTTCAATTATACATTCTGAGACATAAGTGGGAGGCAATTCTGTTTTAGGGAAAAATGCCTATTGTAAACCAGAGTAAAAATTTTCACCAAAAAAAGTCTGACTACCTAAATGATCTCCTCCACCTTTCCCTTATTCATAGAAATGGAATATATCTGACTTTCCTCTCAAAGCAAGCTGAAAATTTTTAAATGAAGAATTTTAAAATGGTCTTCATAAAATAATATTATTGTCTTTTCTAATATAAAGTCTACACATGACACTCGCAAATATGTATAGCATAGGAAATCTCAACCGGTGACTGAAGACAGTTTGCTGGCTACAACATGGTCACAAATGGTAGACTGCTGTAGCCACCTAGCCACCATCAGTCAGACTCACTGGCCACATGTCCCCTTTTCAACATAGTACTACTAGTTCTTTCTCTGTGAGTGATGACACACGAGGACAATAGTGTGTGAATCACTTCCCTCTGACTTCCAAGTAAAAACACATGTACACAGATTTGTGCTATTTGATTCCAATAGTCAAAAGTGAACCTGAGATTTCTTCCCCAATGCCAAAGAAAAAAATACTTGAAAAAAAAAGACTTTCTATGAATTAGTCTATATTTTAGGTTTCTTTTCATATATACCAAACATTTCATATATACCAAATAACAATTAATCTTTGATCAAGGGTTTTAGAAGTTCCCAAAGTCCCATTCCTCCTAGTGCAGTTTTAGAAAGTGTTTCAGTAAAGCTAGAAGCACAGTCAGAGTCCAGAGTTTTCTTTTCCTTTTGGTGCTGGGTCTAGTTCAGCATCAGGCTAGTCGCAGTCCATGAGTCCATTGTGTATGGGATCCACAATGTTGAAGGTCACTTTAGTTAGAAGGTATCATACCAGCATGAAAATACCCACACTGGATTAGTAAAATTGTAAGACTACTTTTAAATTCATAAAAATGCAATTGCACTCAGTGACTACAGTTTTAGTTTTTTGGGTACCCCATGCTACATGGGATCAGGGAAACATTGCTGGAGGGAACCATTTTCCTAATTTGCTACTGTTTAAAAATTATTGAGATGCCACATGTTGGGGGCTAAAATCCTTTTAAAGTGCTGTTGAGAATATCAGTTAAAATTTTGACCAGTTAATATCAGCCTCTGTTCCATATTACCCTGTCCACAGTGCAGGTTTGGTGTTCACACTACATCTACTTCCCTCTTTCCCTCCTGTCCCATTAGCAACAGTATGTCAGCAGCGGTGGACACCAGGCTCCTACTGAGGCCCAGGATGGCAGTTGGCTCGGACCTGGCAATCCAGGTCTGGGGCTTACTTGTTCTGTGGTGGGAAGTTCAGGACATCCTGTCTTGGTAATTTTCTGTTGTTTTTGTTTCTTCTTCTTCTTCAATTTTGACACTGTTGTATTTAACTTAGTCATTAAAAACGGGAAAGAGAGGGAAGGTAGATGAATGCTCAGTAAATTTGGGGGGACTAGCAAAGGTGCTTACTGTCAATCACACCTGGGAATAGGTTATTGGTTTAGAATGAGTGTGGCCACTGCAAGGGGGTGACATTTGAGATATTTAATCCCCTAAACAAAGGAATACACTCTCTCGGTTCCTCTTATGCAATTGGGATGCACTCTCCTACATTCGTTCAAGTGGCCTGCAACATTGTGGATCCCATACACAATGGACTAATGGACTGCGACTAGCCTGATGCTGAACTAGACCTAGCACCAAAAGGAAAAGAAAACTCTGGACTCTGACTGTGCTTCTAGCTTTACTGAAACACTTTTTCTAAAACTGCACTAGGAGGAATGGGACTTTGGAAACCCAGGAATGTAATTTCATAGAAATAAAGCTTTGTACCACATCTCATCCTCTCATGAGGGTCTCTAGAAATGCGTATCCCAGTGGTACCCCAAGGACTCCACTCCCATTGGCAAATCGGGAAAGACCATGCTTTTCTCAATAACAGTTTCCCTTTTACCAATGTGAAGAACCACATTGGGTGCCAACACAGTTCTGCTTATATTTCTCTCTTGGTGCCAATTTGGAAATAGCACAGAGCAAATAATCCTATATAATAACAGCCTAATATGCTAAGTGTCCGACCATTCAATCAGTTGACCAGTCACTATGATGTGCACTGACCACCAGGTGGCAGATGCTCCAACTGGTTAGCTTGCTGCTGGGGTCTGGCCAATCGGGACTGGACAAGATGGACTGAACATGCTCTGGAACCCTCCAGTGTTCCCTCCCCAGCCCTAATCATGCACTGGCCCAAAATCTGGGGACCATTGGGGGGATGTTGGAGAGCTCGTTTTGGCCCAAACCCCAGAGGCCAGGACGAGGGACTCCACCAGTACATGAATCCATGTCTTGGGCCTCTAGTAGTTTATAACAAGCATTGCATCTTCACCCTCCTTCTGCACCACTGAGGAGATGCTGGAGGGGAGATATGATCTATCTGTTTCACTGGACATATATACCTTTGCAAATATAGCTTATGCTTCTTCCCATTGAAGTCTATCTCATGGTGTTCTTTTTTTGCTATTTTAGTGGGAATGGTTTCTTTCTTTTATTCAAGAAATACAATTTTAAATATAATAATACTAGGGGCCCAATGCACAAAAATTTGTGCACTCGGGGGGTGGGGGTTCCTCAGCTCAGCCTGTGCCCTCTAGAAGTCTGGGACACCTTGCGGGGGATGTCCACCTGCTGGCATGCCTGGCCAGCCTGAGTGAGGGGCTGAGAGCCATTTTCAGGCTGCCCACAGACCCTTCAGGGTTCGTGCACGGGGGTTGGGAGGGCTGGTGAGTGCAGGCTTGGACGTTTCCCACCGGAGGGCCCATGATTGCACACACCTGGTGGGCCCCCATCACTGAGGGGACACACCTGGCACAGAGCTGGGTGGCGAGCCAGGGGCGGACGCTGGTGCAGGATTCCTTGGTGGGGCCCTGCTGCTGAGTGAACACACCCGGGGTGGAGCCGGGCAGCGAACTGGCTTTGGATGCTCCACACTGTGCGGCAGATAATCCCGCACACCCTGTGGAGGCTCCCGGGGGGGGGGGCGGACGAAGGCAGCGGACCATGGACGGGTGCTCCCGCATGCCCCCGAGGAGGACCCTGGGGCGGAGCCATGCAGTGGATCCAGGACAGGCACTCCTGCACACCCTGTGGAGGCCCCCAGGGCAGAACCAGGCAGTGGACCCAGGACGGCTGCTCCTGCATGTCCTGAGGAGGCCCCCAGGGCAGAGCCAGGCAGCAGACCCAGGACAGCTGCTCCTGGACGCCCTGCGGAGGACCCGCTCTCCCGCACGCCTGGTGGAGGCCCTGGGGGGGGGACCCATGCAGTGGACCCAAGACGGGCGCTCCTGGACACCCTGAGGAGGCCCCAGGCCGGACTCCCCTCCACTGAGCTGACACACCGGCACAGCTGTGCCAGCCATGGAGGCTCCCAGTGCAGAGCCACCCTTCCAGCCTCCATCTTGGCTGGGTTAATTTGCATATAACCACTCTTATTGGCTGGTGGGCGTGGCTTGGGTATCCCAAAGAAACAGTCAACTTCAATACTACGCTTTTATTACTTTAGATAATTGAAACACTGTTGCTTTAAGCTGAGGCCTAGGCAGGTAACGAAACCTCCTGTTTGTTTCAGCTCCGTGGCTTCTATAATTGAAACATTGTTACCGTGAGCAGAGGCTCAGCCAGCCTAGGCAGGCAGTTGCAACAGAAGCTTCTGGTTTGCTCTAGCTCCATGGCTGCTGGCCTCCATCTTGGCTGGGTTAATTTGCATACAGCCTCTCTGTTTGGCTGGGAGGTGTGGCTTGGCTGGTGGGCGTGGCTTGGGTGTCTCGGGTGATGGTCAATTTGCATATTACTCTTTTATTATATTAGATTACATACAATAAACACTAATATCTCAAAAAATGATTTCGAATATCATAATGTTACATGCAATAAACACCAATTATTCAAGAAAAATGATCTTACATATGATAGTATTACATGCAATAAATACTGATATTTCAAGAATAAAATGATTTTGAGTACAATACTATTACCAAAACTGTACTAACATGGTATGATATCACAAAAGTTGTAGGAAATATTAAAAATCTGCAAATAACAGGATTACTTCTATTATATTCTAGCATATTTTCCCTCTCTGACTCTATTTTTGTTCAGTTTGTGTTGATCATTATATTCCACAAATGAGTTAGATCATATGATATTTATCTTTCTCTGACTGGGTTATTTTGCTTAGCATGATGCTTTTAAAGTCTATTTTGTTGGATATGAGTATTGTAATTCTAGCTTTCTTTTTTCTTTTCCATTTACATGGAAATTTTTTTTCCATCCCTTCACTTTCATCCTGTATGTGTTTGTTTTTTTTTGTTTTGAGATGGGTCTCTTGTAGACAGCATATACTTGGGTTATGTTTTTGTATACATTCAGCTACCCTACACCTTTTGATTGGAGCATTTAATCCATTTACATTTAGGGTTATTATTGAGAGGTACTTATTTATAGCCATTTTAATTCTGTATGGCTAGGTTTCTCTCTGTTTCTTTTTCTCAGCAATCCCTTAATCTCAGACTGTTCTTTTTTCATAATTACTATATCTTTTTTATACTGTCAAGTATTTTTAACATCACTACTCTGAATTCTGTTTCAGATAGATATCTTATTTCTGCTTCATTTACCTCTTCTTCTGGAGAATTTGGTAGTTCTTTCATTTGGGAGTTGTTCCTTTATTTCCTCATTTTTATTGTCTGGGTTTGTGACTATGATCTAGATACATAGATTCTTTATACTTCTCAATCTCTAGTGCAGAACAGTGCTAATGGCTATTTCTGGCTAGTTGGATCAGGCAAAGACTCAAATTCTCCAGAAACTGCCTGCTTACAGACTGATAGGATTCAACTTGAATTGCCCCCAGGCAATTTCAGGTGTGGTGAGAGTTTTTTTTTAACAGGGTGGGGCAGTAGCTTCTGCCTGGAGGCTAATTGTTACTTTTAACCTCTTAAGTAGCCCCAGGGCAAGATGTTTTCTTAGGGTGTGTCAACTATCTTCCCCCCAGGCAAGGCAGATACATATGTGGGGAAGATGTCCTCTGCTGTGTGAGGGAATGGTTCAGTCGAGGAAACTTGGGGTGTCTGCTTTCTGAGCTCTATCCCCCGAGTTCCCAGTCCTGAGTTCTGCTCTCACAGCTCCAGTCCACTTCACCTTCCCTCTGCCAGAGCACAAGGTGGGTGGCTCCACAGGGAATTTTTTCGCATTAGCCTTTTAAGAGGGTGCCCCAACTTTCAGTTGCCACTCTCTGGCAGACAGCATTCCACTGCTTTTCACAACTAGTGTTATGTGGGTATCCTCCTCAGTTTGGTGCTCTCTGCTGGGGATCCTAGCTTTGGAATTAGATCACAGAGTTCTCATTGGCACCCTCCATAGCTGAGATATCTCTTCAGGACTTCAGTTGCCTTCTGTGGGTGCCCAGCCCACCCTTTCTTGCCTCCTCTCCTCCTACCAGTCTCTATGATGTCTCCACCTTCAGTCCTTGGGTATCAGAGTTCTCTCCTGTGAGTTTTCCATTGATTATTCAGGAAGCCTTTCTGTATTTCAGTTGTAATTCCAGCTTATTCCTGGGAGCATGTCCATGCAGCATCCTCTTACTCTGCTGCCATTTTTTATTCTCCTTGTTCATGGTGTTCTATTCATGCCTTTGCTTCTGCTTCAGGCTCTTCTAAAGCTTTTAAGCAACTGGAATGTAACCTAGTTATCATAGATGCTGAAAAATGCTTCAAATCTTTCTCGTTCTTGAACCTCAAATACTGCTTCACGGATCCTGCAAGCAAAAAGTCAGGTAGACAGATTACTTAAATCCATCATTTCTTACAAATCTTCTTAATTGTTACCTCAAACCATCCCTTTTCCTCTTTTTGATCACTACTATAGAGATCTGACTGGCTATTATTCCAAGATTTCAGTGTGTCCTCAGCATTATCCTCTAAAAGCAGGTCTTTTCCATTTTTAAAGTTCTAAGATGCCTACCAGGCATCTCCTACATGCCTGGCCACTGCAGGAAGGCAGGCAAATGGGGAGAGGCCAGTGCAGCCCAAAGGGAAAGATTTGGTGCTGTGCAGCCTTGCCACCACTCTCCCCCAGTCTGTTCCAGTTTTTAGTGACTGAGGCTATAGGGAATTTACCATTTCCCTCAAAGCCATTTTCCTAGTAAAGACTATCTAGCTTGCTAGGAAAATTTGTCAAGTGTCCCTTGCTTTAATTTTCTAATTAATCTCATTTGATTTAGTTTATTTAATTGCTTGTCTTTAGTGTATTTAGACTCTTCATTGTTTTCTATGTGTATTTTTTTCTTCCCTTCCCTTCCCTTCCCTTCCCTTCCCTTCCCTTCCCTTCCCTTCCCTTCCTTTCTTTCATTGAACCTTCCTCTCTTTAGTTTTTGCCAGGAAGAAAGCAAACAAATTTTTGCTTGTCTAATATAATAAAAGAGAAACATGCAAATTGACCGTTACCACCAGCCAATCAGAGCGGCTGTATGCAAATTAACCCAGCCAAGATGGAGGCCAACAGCCATGGAGCTAGAGCAAACCAAAGGCTTCTGTTGCAACTGCCTGCCTAGGCTGGCTGAGCCTCTGCTCACGGCCACGCCCACCAGCCAATCAGAGCGGCTG
>PVJC01005490.1:0-18278 GCA_004026665.1 Murina feae | reverse complement strand
ATAGCTGTGCCAGGTGTGTCAGCTCAGTGGGAGGGGGGGTCCGGCCTGGGGCCTCCTCGGGGCATCCAGGATCGCCCGCCCCGGGGCCACTGCCTGGATCCACCCCCCAGGGGCCTCCACCAGGCGTGTGGGAGAGCGGGTCCTCCACGGGGCTTGCAGGAGCAGCCATCTTGGGTCCACTGCCTGGCTCCGCCCCCCAGGAGCCTCCTCCAGGCATCCAGGAGCAGCTGTCCTGGGTCTGCTGCCTGGCTCCGCCCCCTGGGAGCCTCCCTGGGGCATGCAGGAGTGCAGGGGGCCTCTGCAGGGTGTGTAGGAGCAGTAGTCCCAGGTCCCCAGCATGGCTCTGCCCCAGGGGCCTCCTCGGGGGCGTGTGGGAGTACCCGTCCAGGGTCCGCTACCTTCATTCACCCCCCAGGGGCCTCCACAGGGTGTGCGGGAGCGTCGCTGCACAGTGCGGAGAATCCAAAGCCAGTCCGCTGCCCAGCTCCACCCCAGGTGTGTTTGCTCAGCAGCAGGGCCCCACCAAGAGATCCTGCACCAGTGTCCGCCCCTGGCTTGCCACGCAACTCTGCGCCAGGTGTGTCCCCTCAGCGGAGTGGGCCCACCAGGCGTGTGAGATCGTGGGCCCTCTGGTGGGAAACATCCAGGCCTGCACTCACCAGCCCTCCCACCCCCCAGTGCACGAACCCTGAAGGGGCTGTGGACAGCCTAAAAATGGCCCTCAGCCCCTCACCCAGGCTGGCCAGGCATGCCAAGCAGGTGGACATCCCCCCCGAGGTGTCCCAGACTGCAAGAGGGCACAGGCTGGGCTGAGAGACCCCCACCCTCCGAGTGCACAAATTTTTGTGCACTGGGCCCCTAGTAGATATATGAGCAGTGATCATTGAGTTAATTCAACAAATTAACAATAACAACATAAACGGATCACTTACTATGTAAGGTATTGAGCTGCATGCTTTGTATACATCTCCTCTTTTATTAAGCACCTATTTTTTAAAAAATATATTTTATTGGTTTTTTACAGAGAGGAAGGGGGAGGGACAGAGAGTTAGAAACATCGATGAGAGAGAAACATTGATCGGCTGCCTTCTGCACACCCCCCACTGGGGATGTGCCCACAACCAAGGTACATGCTCCTGACTGGAATAGAACCTGGGATCCTTCAGTCTGCAGACTGACACTCTGTCCACTGAGCCAAACTGGTCAGGGCTAAGCACCTATTTTTTCCCAGTTATCAGGAATGCAAAGTTAAATATGATCCTGCAGATGTTGTCAAAGAGCTTATGAGACAAGCATTCAAATAGATAATGTCAACATAGCACTCACTGAGTGCATGTAGGATAAAGGTCTACTCCAGTAGTGGGGAGGAAAGCTCAAGGGCAGAGGTCAGGTGGAGTCGGTGGATGATATCCTAGATGAGATAAACTTTAGGCCAAGACTGGAAGGAGATATAAATAGGGTTGCAGTTAGTTAGAGAGGATGGTTGCTCAAGAAATTCTACAAAGTTCAGTGTTAAGTTGAAAAGCATGAAGATTGTTGGGAAATAATGTAGGCAAAGGTCAGATTGTGGAAATTCTATTGTGGTGGGAAACTTGGGTTTTGTAAAGGGTCTTAAGCAGAGGATTGGCGTGGTTGCTTTGTAGAAAACATACAGTAGTGGCAGAGAGATTGTAACTGTGGTACTTCTCCAAATGAGAGACCATGAGTGTTGAGATTCCTGAGTCAGATTAGCTCTTCTTGTTTGGAATATCTTTAAGGCCATCTGTATCCCTTGGATTCTAAATAATTATTAAATTCCTGACCAAGTATCTTCCTTAATATCTGAGTGGATGTTCTAGGTTCCTTGGTACTGAAAAGTGGGGAACACATGTTTATCACAGCCTGTGGGGTTATGTCATGATGATTATTTAGACAAATATCTAATAATGTCTGAGGAAGACTAACTTTCTCTTAATAATATATGGGGGGAGTGATGGGAAAGAAACAAGAATCACCAATGAGCATCCACTCCTGTGCAAAGCCCAATGCTATGGACATTAACATTTTATTGTATCAGCAAGGTGGCAGCAGAGAGTCAACCTTCTCAGGGTTAAGCAGTCCTAATCAACACATAATGGGAAATAGCCACTTGCAGAAATGAGTGTATCTAAATGTTTATGTTTTCCTCGCAGACTAAAAGTACTAGATTATAAAAAAGGGTTAATACACAATAGGCTGATAGATTTGATACAGATCCAATTTGGTTAAGGTGATTATGGTGTGTTCTTAGAATAGAAATGTCATTAAAGAAAACTGTAATCTGATTAATGATATTGTAACAGGCTTGTCTGAAGTAATGTGCTAATAGAAAGGTATTGTCTGTCTGGAGTCTAGAAAGATTAGAATAGGGCCAAAGACCTTGACCAGCATTCATTCATTCAGAACATCCAAGGAAAGAAGTGATTGTATGCTAATGTGTACATTGCCATAATTGGATTTCCAAGTGTCTAAAAACACCTCAGAATTTTCTGCAGCTTGAATGAAATAGTTCTTCCAATTATTGAACACTTTTTTAAAAAGAATCTGAGCTCATCAAATATATCCTTTTTATCAGTAGAGGCAGAATTGTATAGTGGAAAATTTGGCTCTGACTTCAGACCCCACGATTAGTATCTTGGCTCTGACACTTAAAAGCTATGTGAACTAGTCATCTATTGATACATAACAAATTACCCTAAACCTAGCAGTTCAGAACAATAAACATTTATTATCTCACTAAGTGGCCCAGTGCATGGATTTGTGCACATTGAAAGGAAATTAATTACAAGAAATATTTTAATATTGCTATTCACCATTTCTCTATAATAGAAATGTCAACCAACTTCATGATCAACAATGACAGATTGAAACACATGCATGCAATTGGTGCCAGCAAGAGCTTTATATGTATTGCATATGCATGAGTCAACTTAGCCTTGTATAGATATAGAATAAACTTGTTTAATTAGATCTACTTTCTGATTTAGCTAAACCTTTTCCAGCCCAGTGAAGCACCCCAACTTCTCTTTCAGGTAATTATCAGCAACACAGCAGTAAATATCAACATGAAGCAGATTATTATGTAGATCATGCAGTGAGGACAAAGGGTAAAATATTTAACTGCAGCAGTGTTTGACTGTATTCTGCGCATTGAGAAAACCTGAAGTCATTTTCATGGTCCACCATTTATTACTTCTTTTCAGTTGGGTCAAGTTTCTAAACTTTCTAAATCTCCATTTTCCAGCTAATAATGAGAAAATAGGATTCCGCTGAGTCTCCTACCTACCTACTCTAGGATGTCTTTGAGGATTAAATGAGGCACAGGAAAACACTTCACAGACATTTGTTTAAAGTGTGAAATGTTTTCATCTGACTATAAAGCAAGTCATGTTTCTGGGCTGAAGAAACTGAAAATCATTGCTAGGGAGAGAAAGCTGGGAGTTGCTATGTGACATCATTTCCCAGTGCCCACAGCGACCATTTCCAGGCTGGGCTGGGCTGTGGGCCGAATTTTGTGCCATGGAGTCTCAGCAGCACTGGCTGCGATTTGGTGGGATGTCACTCCGAGGTGGTGGCGGGGCCTGTGTCCCACTTGGGGAACACCGAGTGTTGCTTTGTGGGTGCCAGGTCTGTGGTGCCATTTCTCTGTAAATGGCCAGTGTGCGTCACAGCAGCTCCTGCATTGAGTGTCTGCCCCCTGGTAGTCAATGTACGTCACAGCAACTGGTCAGATGGTCAGACACTTCACATGTTAGCCTTTTATACATATAGATAGTTTCTGTAGGTCAGAGATTTAGAAGTGGCTTAGCTAGCTCAGGGTCTAACTATCATGAGGATGCCTTCATCTGCAGGCTTGACTGAGGCAGGAGGACCCATTTACAGGATGGCTGACTTACCTGGGGGCACATGGTGCTAGTTGTTGGTCTCCATGTGGGCCTCTCTAGAAACTGCCTGAGAGTCCTTATGACATGAAGACTGGTTTCCCTGAATGAGCAATCCAAGAGAGAGCTAGGAAGAAGGGGCAACATATTTTATCTCAGTGGGGGAAGCTTATGCTATCACTTACATTCTATTCATCAGACTTGAGTCTCTAAGTCTGATTCAAATCAAGGAAGGAGGAGGTTTGTAATCAACCTTTTGAAGAGAAGAGTTTTAATGAATTGTGCATACAATTTTATACCATTTCACTGTGTAAAACTTGGGCAATTTATTTAAAATATCTGTACTCCAGTTTCTTCATCAGCAACATAGAAAGATTGGTATCTGCCTGTTATAATAATAAAATGAATTATTAAAAAGACTTTAAAACAGTGCAGGATATATGAGTGCTCAATAATTATTAGCAATTGTTATGCTGATTACTAAGTCTACAGCAGACCTCTTGGCCTGTGATGGAACTAATATGGAGTCAAGAAGAATATATGCTGGCAGCAGTTCATGGCTCCCCTTGAGCTGATCATTCCTATAAACAATGGAGTTAACTCCACATCTCCCTGTTGAGCCTTAATGAACCCAGACACTGTTCTTGCCTAGGCTGGGAATCCAGGACAGGCAGCACGTTTTCTTCTTTGTTATAAAAGTCCTTATTCAGTTTTCACAAGGGGAAGTAGTTAGCAAAGGTGCCAGCCAGACTATGTGACTTCTCACGTCCAATGGCATGGAGATGAGGAAGCTCAAAAGTGTCGAGGCTCCTGTTGAAATCAGAGGCTTAAATCTCAGCTGAGCCATTAGGAGCCAGCCAAGAACCATTGAA
The DNA here is from genome assembly GCA_004026665.1 of Murina feae. Classification (NCBI taxonomy): domain Eukaryota; kingdom Metazoa; phylum Chordata; class Mammalia; order Chiroptera; family Vespertilionidae; genus Murina; species Murina feae. The sequence continues at coordinate 13,507 of PVJC01005490.1, read as the reverse complement.
TAGATTATTTTTGCTTCTAAGGTGGCTTCACAGAGCAAGGGCCTCTCCAGGGCTCTGTCCTGAAGTCACCTCAGAAAGCTATGTCTCTGACATCATAGGAAAGGGATCCAAGGCCAGAAATCATTCAAAATCACCCACCTCAGTTTCACCTCTGAGAATTGAGATATCAGGGGCAAATATTGTAGGAATGTTCATGAATCTGGGTACCAAATAGATCCTGGAGATATTATATCAGGTTAAGTAAAATTTATAAATATTTATTAGATACTCACTATTAGCAACTTATAATAGTTCCTGAATTGGAAGAAACTTTCTGAGGAATGAATAGATGGGTAACCCATATAGGATTGTAGATTAATTGATATCTGCTGCAGTCAAAATTCACAGCTCTATTTAAAGAACATATGTCAGGAAGTTAAATAAGGAGTTTTGAACTTTTTACTTACAAATGTATTGAGTTTAAATGAGTAGCCAATATTACTACCCATTCCTTATAGTTACAACTTTATACTAGCAAAAAGAGACAGACCAAAAGGAGAAAAGAAGAAATTTGATAGGGTGTCCAAATATTCCAATTCCTGAAATCTAACCAAGTTACGTTAGCAGTTCAGTACTTTGCTTTTAAATGTATAAAGCAACATGATGACTGGCTCCAAGAAAGGCAAGACCACCAGGAAGCATAAGACCCCTCTGGCAAACATGGCCTAGGGGCTGACCCTTCCTGGAAAGAAAGGCCTCTTCTATTCAAAGGCAGTATCCAGGGAGAAGTAATTTATAAGTTTTATTTTATTTTATTTAGATTTTAATACAAGTGAAAATTACTGTTTCTGGTCAGGGGTTCATATTACTCTCAAATAAATGGAAAAAAAATAGACTCTGTGGTTTCTCAAGGTATTATAGTTTCAGCTAATTTGATAGAAGACTCAGCTTCCAGATCAATATTTGTATATTTTATACACACTCACTTACGTAGGGAGGTCTAGGGATATTTAGATACAGAATATTATGATCAAGTTATAGCACATAATTTTCTCTCAAAATTTACCTTTTAAAATAGGTGGCAAACCATCTAATTCCCCTTAGTGTTATTCCTATGGAAGAATGCCACACCAGGAGCCAGACAGAAAAACAAAGATGAGTCTTTTCCTTGCACAAAAGCCTACACAGGAAAAAATGGATGGCTCTCAGCACCATAAACCATACACCCTTCTTTTCTTCTTGGAAAATGATCTTCAATTAGACTGGAACACTAGATGAAGTGCTGCTAAGTAAAATGTTCATTGCTTTCTGCAACACTGAATGCTATTGAGTTTTATCAGCCACTCTGAATTCATTTTCCTCCAAGGACCCCATTTGGCCTCTAAGTCTCTTTCACAACCCCTCCTCCCTTCTCAGAAGTGTTTCCTATTCACTATGAGGTTCTTATCCAAGGAAAATAGATGGCAGTAAAGGACCTGGGGGGTGGGGATAGGGACACAGAGAGGAGCTGTTTTAGAGAAGGGAAGGAGAGATAAGGGCTGCTCCCACATAATGTGTGGACACCTATTAGAGGGTTGGTGGACTTATGACAAACATAAAATTAGGTCCAAACATTCACCCCAACTCAATGGAACATGTAAATTTACTTGAGGTTAGAGAAGAGAGGTTTTAAAAAAATTATTCCCCCCCCCCAAAAGTATGAAATGAAGTTGTACCACAGAAAAAAAATGGTAGCTAATGAGAAGGACTTTTTTTTGTAGTGTGAGAAGCTAAACAGCTGGAATAGAACTATTTCATATTTCAGATGTGATCTGCAATAACTGAATAACCTTCTTATTTTGACCCACAGCTTCATACAATGGAGGCATTCATCACATGAAGAGTCATAGCAGAGTTTGGGGCTATTTTCTCCTTTTATTCATTCTCTGAACCCCATCCCACCCCTGCCTCCCTTCCCCCATTTCCTCTGTGTGGTTTGAATAGCTGAAATGTGCTCATAGTGTGTTTCTACTAGACACATTGTTACCTCCCTTTTACCAAAGGCACCTGGCAGGGTCAGCAGGCAACCTCAGCCCCCCCCACCCCCCCACCCCCATGGAGTCTGGATTAACTCTTTAGTGACAAATGTTCAAATATATTTTTACAGTGATTTTAGCAAATATTAGAAACTAGAGGCCCAGTGCACAAAATTCTTGCACTGGGGGGGAGGGGATGGTCCCTCAGCTTGGCCTGTGCCATCTTGCAGTCCGGGAGCCCTTGGGGGATGTCAGACTGTTGGCTTAGGCCTGCTCCCTGCAAACATCCTTAGCACCACTGTGAAGAAGGGAAAGGTTTTTGCCAATGCCATTGGACTCACCAGCCATGAGCCTGGTGTCTGAGTGAGTGGCACTCCCCATATAGGAGTGCACTGACCACCAGGAGACAGCTCCCGCATTGAGCATCTGCTCCCTGGTGGTCAGTGTGCATCATAGTAACAGGTCGTTCTGTGGTTTGGTCAATTTGCATATTCGCCTTTTATTATATAGGACTTGGGGCCCGGTGCACAAAAATTTGTGCACTTGGGAGATCCATCAGCCCGACCTGTGCCCTCTCGCAATCTGGGACTCCTTTGGAGATGTCCACCTGCTGGTGTGCCTGGTCAGCCTGGGTGAGGGGCTGATGGCTGTTTGTAGACTGGCCAAGCCCCCCAGTGTGGATCTTCACCCCATTGGGGTGTGGCCAGCTTGGGTGATGGGCTGAGGGACGTTTTCAGGCTGCCCACAGTCCCTTAAGGTTTTGGGTCCCTACTGGGGTACCTGGCCAGCCTCAGTGAGGGGCTGATGGCTGTTTGCAGGCTAGCCAAGCCCCCCAGTGGCGTCCCTCACCCCATTGGGGTGTGGCCAGCATGAGTGAGGGGCTGAGGGGTGTTTTCAGGCTGCCCACAGCTCCCATTGACCCAATGTCCCAGCAAGGCTGGCTGGAAGCAGGTTTCTGGGGTTTATTTATCTTCTATAATTGATACTCTGTTTTTTAAGCTGGGGCCTAGGCAAGTAACAAAACCTCCTTTCTGCTTCAGCTCTGGCTTCTATAATGAAACAATGTTTCCCTTAGAAGTCAGGCCCGGCCTGCTGTTTGCTTCAGCTCCTGAGGCTTCTGACATTGTTGCAAATATGTTGTTCCCTGGAGCGGAGAGAAGCCCAGGCGGCCCGCAAACAGTTTCACTCCTGCTACAACGGAAATTGCCTGTTTACTCAGGTCCCTGAGTGCTGGCCTCCATGTTGGCTGGGTTAATTTGCATACAGTTGCTCTGATTGGCTGGTGGGCATGGCTTAGGCATCCCGAAGGGATGGTCAATTTGCATATTATGCTTTTATTATATAGGATAGGCAACAAACTATTTGAACACATACTTTAAAGAGAAGAAAAATAGAGCCTATTCTATTAAGTTTCATAATTTCCTTTCTTTCCATTCCTCCTCTCTTCTTGTCTCCTTTTTCTTTGAGTTCTTAACATTAAGATGTGAATTTGTTCTTCCCCACTGAATCAATGGGAGATGGGTTGTTAATTGTTTTTAATCTAAGTCTGAATATAACCATAAACTTTGTGGTTATAAAATAAGCAACCACATATACTTGGTAAAGAAAAATTAGAACCCATTATATAGCAAAGCATAAGAATAATCAAATGCTTTATATTTCTAGGAATAGAAACCTCCAGAGGACTATCAGCATGTAAGTTGTTAGATTTCTGCTTCCAGCCTTGATAGATTAACAGGGACTGGGTGTACTTTCCTATTTGAAACAGCCCAACTTTAAAGAAAACCAAAAAACTAACCTAATAAAAGAGTAATATGCAAATTAAACCTCACCCTATTACACATAAGCCATGCTCACCAGCCAAGCCACACCCACCAGCCAATCAGAGTGATGATATGCAAATTAGCCCAGCCAAGATAGCAGCCGGCAGCCACAAAGCTAGAGCAAAGGAGGCTTCACAACAGCGATGGAGGAAACTGCCTGCCTCGGCTGGCTGTGGCCTCCACTCAATACAACAAAGTTTCAATTATGGAAGATATGTAAACCCCAGAAAACTGTTTCTAGCCAGCCTCACTGGGACCTTGGGTCAATGGGAGCTGTGGCCAGCCTGCAAACAGCCACCAGCCCCTCACCCAGGCTGCCCAGGCACCCCAGTAGAGACCTGAACACTGAAGGGGCTGTGGGCAGCCTGAAAACGGCCTTCAGCCCCTCACTCAGGCTGGCTACACCCCTATGAGGTGAGGGTCCCCACTGGGGGGCTTGGCCAGCCTGCAAACAGCCATCAGGTCCTCACCCAGGCTGGCCAGGCATGCTAGTAGGTGGACATCCCTTGAGGGGTTCCAGACTGCAAGAGGGCACAGGCCGGGCTGAGGGACCCTGACCCCCGAGTGCACAAATTTTTGTGCACTGAGCCCCTAGTATGAAATAATAGTTTTAAGATGCTGAGTAATAGAATGGTTAGGATGCAGCTTTATTTTAGTTAGAAGTTGTAGCTTGGGCCATATGTAATTTCTTACCTGGTATGGGTGTAGAATGTTCGACATGCCAATTGTGTAACCTGTGGTTACCCCCACTCTTATCTGGATCAGATCAAATAAGAGTCCTTCCTAAATACCACATTTTGTAAGAACTACTGTATTTTCTGGTGTATAAGATGACTTTTTAACCCAGGAAAATCTCAAAAGTCGGGGGTCATCTTATACGCCAGGTGTCATATTATAGGGCAGGTGCTGAAACTTCTGAGCCAGACTGGAAAATCTGCAGTCGCCCACATATGGTGGGAGGAGCTCAAAAACGGCAGCACTCCATTCATTTCAATGGAGCCAGAAAGAGACCGCAAGTGTCTCTGGTCAGCTCCATTTTGTGCTGCATATGGTCTCCATCTGGACTTTTTAACCCAGGAAAATCTTCTCAAAAGTTGGGGGTTGTCTTATACACCCAGTCGTCTTATACACTGGAAAATACGGTACACGAGAAATAGGTTTGGTGAGGCCAAACCTCAATCTGCTTTATTTTCATCTGGGTTGAGCATCATGATAGAACTAGAGGCCCAGGGCATGAAATTCGGCTTGGCCTATGCCCTCTCAGCCTGGGAGTCCTACAATTGATCATCAAAGAGGTAGGCCTCACCCACCTGGCCAGGGCTCCACAATAGATTGCCCCTGCAGAGGGAGGCCCAGGCTACCCACTGCAGTTCTGCTAGCCAGGTAGCCTGGGACTCCCTGTTTGGGGTGATTGATCATGGAGCTCTGCTATTGATCACCCCCACAGAGGGAGGCCCTGCCTACCTGCCACAGGGCCACTGCTGGGTAGCCTGGACCTCTCTCTTTGGAGCAATCATGGAGCTCCCCAACTGATCAATCACCCCACCAGCCAGTGGCCTGGGCCTCCCTCTGCAGGGTGATCATGGAGTGATCGCTGGGCCTTGACCAATCACATCACACCCGTCTTGGCTGGCATGGAGCCAGTGGGTGTCAGCCAGTGGGTGTCATAGCATGGTTGTCCAGAAGGTCATCTGGATGGTCGTTCTGCTGTTTGGTCATTCGGTCAATTTGCATATATGCTTTTATTATTTATATATCTTAGTTTAATGAAGATGAGTGCTAGATCTATCCTTGAACATGAACATGAGCTGACCATGTTTGCAGCCCTGGTAAGAGACAGGAGCCATAGAAAGTCAGGGAGCTGCTGCCCAGTCTCCATCACAGCAGGGCTGGCAATGGCCTTTTCAGGGGTAGCTTCTGGGCCAGGATGCTGAGCATCTGTCTGTAGCCTGTAGCTTCCTTTCTTCTTCTTTTTCTGTTTTTTTTTTTTTTTAATCCTGACCCAAGGATATTTTTCCATTGATTTTGAGAGAGAGAGTTAAAGAGAGAGGGAAAGACAGAGAGAAACATCCATGTGAGAGAAACACATCAATTGGTTGCCTCCTGCACGTGCCCTGCTCAGGGCCCAGGCTTGGGGAGGAGTCTGCAACGAAGGTACATGCCCTTGACCAGAATTGAACCTGGAATCCTTCAGTCTGCAGGTCAACCCTCTACCCACTGAGCAAAACTGGCTAGGGCTTCTTTTCTGTTTTGGGATGTATTGATGGATAATTAAAAGACTAAGATTTGAATCCAGGTTTTAAAAATATGTGCAATTTGTGAGGAAGCTTCTAGGGTTCTGCCAGTGTCTTATTTCTTGATATGGATGATGGTTCCCAGTGTGTTTATTTTATTTTATTTTTTTGAAATATTTTTATGGATTTCAGAGAGGAAGGGAGAGGGAGAGAGAGATAGAAACATCAATGATGAGAGAGAATCATTGATTGGCTGCCTCCTGCACGCCCCCCACTGGAGATCAAGCCCGCAATCAAGGCATATGCCCTTGACCAGAATCAAGCCTGCGACCCTTCAGTCCGCAGGCTGACGCTCTATCCACTGAGACAAGCTGGCTAGGGCTTATTTTGTGATAGTTTATCAAGATGTAAATAAATAATTGTGACATTTTCTATTATATATGTTGTTCAATAAGGAGTTAAAAAAATTAACATGTGCCTTTCTTTTAATCAAAATCAACGTTGTTTTTATTCAATTATTATTTTATTGTAGAAGAATATGTACTAAAACTTGAATACTGATTATACTTAATATTTTTAGTGGTGATACTAGAAGCCTTACATATTTTCAAATAACAAGAAATAATTCAGTCTCTTCATTCCTGCAGGTGGAGACAAAGCTTTATCACTGAAATCTATGTCCATTGTTAGGAAATCTTTACTCCTACATTAGAAATAAATATTCTCATTGACAAAAGCATGGTGGTTACTGAATTAGTAGGGTGGCATTTTGAAATAAATTTACAAATATTTATTATGCTCAGCAATATAAAAACCTGACTTTTTCAATTCTTGTATAAATAATATTTGTTTATTTTTAAATTTTAGTTTTCTTTTTTTATTTCTAATGTTATAAGTGAACACAATAAATTATTTTAAAAACTGTTTTACTTTCTTCTCTGTTTCCTGTGAAATTCTTAGAGTCAGAAACGATCTTTTCTGTTTTAAAATGATGTGACAGTTGGCAGTGCTACGCATGTGCTTGTGATATTGAAAGAGCAATATTTTCCAGAGGTCTTTTTAGACTACAGACCAACTCAAACTATGCTAACTGACCAGATAGCTGATATTATGTGTTAACATAGGAAACATTCAAACTTGTGAAGAATTTTTGTGAGTTTATATGAGCCAAACAGTTGACAAATGCTGGGAAGCAGAATCTCAATGGATTGAGATAACACTCTGGAGAATGGCAGTTTTGTACCTTGTTTTATACATTACAATCAAAAGAGGAGATGTAAGTGGGTTAAATGAAATTCATTGGTGACAGATTAGGGAGGTGGGAGAAAACAAAGCAGGAAAACCTCTGCGACTGGATAGAAAGTAAAATGATAGACACAAACTTCTTTTACACAGGTGGGTGCAGGATAGTTAACAGTCAACAATTAACTCAATAACAACAAGGGGATTTGTGGTCTCCGCAGAGCAGTGCCTGTGCTTTCAGGGGTTGTGGAAAAAGAAAAATTACTTTGACATTCAAAGATATTTTATTGTGGAGGCAAAAAGACAATGGAGTTAAGTTAAAGATTGATCTTTGTCAGGGAAGATATTAGCCTAGGACATGACTACCCACCATAAATTGCTTTTTAGTTTAAAAAGTTTTAATTATAGACCATCGTATGTGGTTACTTTTAGGTCTCTGAGTTTGCAAGGCTGCCATGCAGGTCTTCCCTGAGCTAGTTTGGTTAGCATGTGATCCCTTTTCATCCACATGTGATATATGGTTCCCAATTTGGACTCTGACTTCATACCAACAAATGGCCCAGTATCTATCTCAGCTTAATTCCAGGACATCTGACCACTCTTTATCTGTTAACCCAGGTCTCCTTGGAGGTAGGAGTAGCCACACACAATAATAATACAATTTTAATATAGAGATCAACTTCTGAATCTACTGAGAGGAATTTTTCATTCCTGTTTTGTTGACGATCTTTGGAAATAAAGGTAAAAAAGCCAAGTGAGATCATTTTTCTTACTAGCCTAGAAGTGGAAGCTGGGCTGGAGGTGGCCCCAAACAGCATGGAGTCTGAGGAATGACGCTGGTGGTCAGGAAGCAAGCTGGCTTCAGTTACTTTACTTAGGGCTGGTGCAATTTGGTTCATTTCAGGTAGCGCTTCTAGCATGAAGAAGGGGTGATGAGCAGGCTGTGCGTGGAAGAGCTGCCAGTACCTTCATGATCAGCCAGAAGCTTATATTCATAGAATTCTTAGGAGATACCTGTAAGCATCTCTCTATCTAGGCCAGAGTACAGCCCAGCTGACCTCACTTGCAAAGAATGATGCAGATGCAGGGAAACATACTTTGAAAGGGAAGGTGCTGCTTACTAGTATAACAGCTGTGAGAAATGAATTTTTGAATCTAGAGAAGTACAGGTGTGGGTTAGCTGGGAGACTCTAACAGAGCGCTGGAGGCGAGCACAGCCACCTGGAAGGAGAAGGTGGCCTCTGAGGACCACAGCCAACCAACTAGTATTTTCTGAACATGTATTTTGCTGTAGGGGCTGTAAGCATTGCACATAGAAGTCAAGAAGACTGCTTTCAGGGAGTGCACATTATAGAACACAGTAGGCTGGCTCTTCACTAAATTGGAATTAGTCAAAACTTTAAATAATAAGAATTTTAAGTTTACTGTGAGAGAGTGAATCATTTATATAGCAGTTGTCCATGTGCCTACAAGATTTCCAACTCCTTTTCTTTCAAAGTTTTAAAGTTAAGGAAACCTGTCTGAATGAAGATGGTGCCCTTAACCACAGCCCAGGGACAGGAGGGAACAATGAGTTTTTCCAAATAAATTTTCCAAGAAGGTAGAAATAGGGAAACCTGTGGGCTTCCTTCTACCCTGAACTGGCTATTGAAGGGGGGATGGTGCTTTGGGAGCCTCCAAAGTGTGAGTGGTGGAGTGTACACCTGGGGGCAGACTGATGGCCCCTGGAAGTGCCTGAGAAAATAAGTGTGAATGTGCTAACATGCTGTACTCAGTCTCATTTGGTTGTGGGTACCCCTGTATGAGCATCATACTGTGAAGAAGGAGTTGAACTTGATGAACTGCCATGAACTAGGGAGGACTTGGAGTAAAGGCCCAGTCTCAGGCCACACACGCTTTGGTCATGACCGGCTGCAATATGCTTCAGCCTCCTGGCCATGTGTGGCCACCAGAGGACCTCTTTGGATCATCTGGTGACCTGAAAGAGTGCACTTCTGGTCCCATGGGAAGGCTGGGAAGCTGAGAAATTCTTTTGAATTCTACTAAGCACCTGGGAATCCTGGGCTATATCAGGATATATGATACTTGGAGCAGGGGTGCAGACTGGAAGTGGGATGGTAGGAACTAAAGGGACTGGATTTTTGCTATTGAACCACCTAATAAATTCAGTATTTTATTTTGGGTCTCCATTGGTAAATGTTACCTTCTCAGATTTAAAATGTACTTATCTCTATAGTCATTTCCTAGTTACTGTTTGGAAGTTTTATCATATATACAATACATACTTCAAATTGTTATAATTGTCTGCTTACATTCATCCACCAGAAACAAAAAGGATTAGAGAGCCCTAACCGGTTTGGCTCAGTGGCTAAAGCATTGGCCTGCAGACTCAAGGGTCCCAGGTTCGATTCCAGTCAAGGGCATGTACCTTAGTTGCGGGCACATCCCCAGTGGGGAGTGTGTAGGAGGCAGTTGATCGATGTTTCTCTCTCTTCGATGTTTCTAGCTCTCTATCCCTCTCTCTTCCTCTCTGTGAAAAATCAATAAAATATATTTAAAAAAGGTTTAGAGAACAATCCTAATCAGTTATATGTACGAATCCTTTTATTCTCAAATTGTTCAATGTTTTAAATATTAAGTGGGCTCAGAAGGGATTTCAGCTGGAATATTATATCTCATGCAACATTTTGCTAGCTATTGAGTTATCCTTAATGTTTACTAAATCCTTCAGCATAGGGATTGAAGCAAAAAGACCACCCTCAAATTAAATCAGGGAGAGCATAGAGGCCCTTGTACTGGAGGATGAAGGATGTTCCATTTTGCTCAGCTTTGGGGAATGAAGGAAATAATATATCAAAGTAGGAATTGACCCCAGTGCCCTGGGTTATGAACACAACGTGTTGTATAGAGAGTAGGATGATTTCTGTGAGGTGCGGTCGGGGTAGGGCCCAGCAGTGCCTGAACTCTGTTTATATCCCTGGCTCTGGCTCAGGAAATCCTGCACTCTGACAGCAGGAAAAGAAGAAGCAGGCTGAAATCCTGGGGCTTAGAGAGACTGCTTACCGTTGGAGGAGGGTTAGCAGGCTGAGCAAAGGAAGCTATATGAACTCCTGTTAGAAGAGAGGAGGAAATCACTTACCCAAAACAGCTAGGCTCATAAGGGAGAAAATTTTCCTTCCGAGATTACAGGAAACTGGTCCAGATCTCTGCAGTGGCATGATAGCAGAGAAAGGATTGTGAAGGCTGATAAAGAGGATGGCTGGAACCCTGGCTCTGCCTGTTCTAATGTGCCTGACATGGAGTGGGAGAATAGTGGGGGTTAAAAAGGCATGTGGCACTGCTGATGACAGTGGCAGCCTGCAGGGTTTGATGGGGAAGGGGGCGGGGCACAGTTGTCAGGACTAGACAGTTTAAAAACCACATCTCTAGAAAACAACCACCCCAAAAGGGTGATACTGAAAGAGGTTTTGCAAAGAGAATATTGTACTCACTTATACTTGCACTTTTAAAATTCAACTTTACAGCTACAGAATTTCGGACAAATGTGAAACTGAGTCATGTTTTAAAGTGCTCCCAGGAAAAGCCACTCTGTGATGCCCATCCTCTTTAAGCCTGCTGAATTGAAGCCTCCTGACTTTAGAGGTAACACTGGATTTTATCTATAGCAGCACTGTTCGTTCATTGCTGGATTCAGGCAAAAGTAATACGCATTTATTTTTTTAATATATATTTTATTGATTTTTTACAGAGAGGAAGAGAGAGGGATAGAGAGTTAGAAACATTGATGAAAGAGAAACATCGATCAGCTGCCTCTTGCACACTTCCAACTGGGGATGTGCCCGCAATCAAGGTACATGCCCTTGACCGGAATCGAACCTGGGACCCTTCAGTCCGTAGGCCGACCGACGCTCCATCCACTGAGCTAAACCTGTTAGGGCAAAAGTAATACGCATTTAATGACAAATTGATTCCTGTCATCCCTCTGAGATTCTAGCATGCAAGTGAATAGAAAGAAGGCAGAGCACTCTGCCTCCTTCCCATTCGTAATTCAACTACTGTTTGTTCTTAAGATACGATTTTGTCTGAAATACTAAAGGTGACTGAGACACTTAATATTATTAATTTCATTATGGGCCCTAGAAGATTGCTTACAGGAAACTATTTTGAGAAATTTACAGATAGGAAATGAAAGGCACCACAAGTCTGCTGGTTCTCTGCCCATATTTTCAAAGGTAGGAAATGTTCCTTTCGTTGTGAGATTGGCTTACCACACTATGAACTTTAGTGAGTAGTTTGGGTCAAGGGTCAGGGGAGTGGAGTGAACAAAAAGGTGTGGGTGGTCACTGCACAAAAGGCCAGTTTTAGGCATGATGTTCAGGTTTGGTTCCAGCAAAGTGCTCTTGAATTGCCTGCCAAGAAGATGGGGTTAATTGGGTAGGAAAGTGTAGAAGGAAACTGATGTTAGTGGAACATTTAACTGGATGTTTTAGCATTCAACTGGATTCTATATCAAGTGGACTGTCTGTGTGTCAATATTTAATTTTACCAACAACCCTATGAGATGGGAATTGGTAGCTCCATTGTGGAGAAGAGGAAGCAAATTCAGTTTATGTAAACTTGCCTGGTGGCACAGACTTATTAAGAGTACAAATATCTGACACTAACTTCTGTGCTTTCTTCTTTTAAAATAACTCACTCTTCTATTTAGTGCTAGCCCCCCCCTTTCTCTCTCTCTCTCTCTCTCTCTCTCTCTCTCTCTCTCTCTCTCTCTATATATATATATATATATATATATATATATATATATATGCATTATGTACATCGAACAAGTGAAGTTGTCTCAGAAGACAGCAATGCTTCCCTGTGGAATTTCAGGCACTTAGGGCAGAGGTGTGCAGAAAAGATACTATGGAGTAATATTTTCACAAAATGCCATACTTAAAGCTCTCCCCTTGTGACAACTGTCACCACTGTGCAATAATCAGCTCTAAGCAGACTGTCTAGTTGCCCTCTTTATTTTCACACGTCCATCACCATATTGTGCACAGTAGATGATCCTGGATAAATCTTTATAGTAGCCCTCACTGTGAATGCTCAGGAATGTGGAGCATTCAAAGCAGGAAACTACATCATCAGCACCATTGTCTTTGAATGTTGACACTTGCCCAAGGTCAGACCACCCCAGGGGCCATCATCATCATCATCATCATCATCATCATCATCATCTTGTGACTTGTGCAGGACCTTGTGCTCTGGATTTCAGGTGTGGGAGGTCATGATGCCTCAGAAAACTCTGCCTGGGTTGTAGAAACATGGACAGATAGTTTTGTCATCTGCCCTTGTGTACACTATACTCTATAACTCTTTGTTTAATGGAAATGTGAGGTATGCACCAAATGGAAACTCAGATTTACTCTTTGGAAAAATACAGACAATAATATGTACATAGAGCATGCAAGATTGCTGTAAGGGTTAAACTAAAAAATATACTCAAAGTACTGAAAACAGTGTCTGACAAACTGTAAGCATCACTGTGTTAGCTATTGTTGTTGTGGTTGATGTTATTATTCATGTTCTTGCTTTAAATGTGTATTTTCTAAATGACTTTAGTTTTTGTAGATTGTCTAAAATAGAATGACCTGAAGAAAATTAAACCCTAAAGACACATTTATTGAACTACTTTTATCTCGTCAAGTTTCTTTTATTTTAAACTAGAGGCCTGGTGCACGAAATTCGTGCATGGAGTGGGGGTGGTGGGTGGTGGTGGTGTCCCATAGACCAACCTGCACCCTTTCCAATCAGGGACCCTTTGAGGGATGTCCGACTGCCCATTTAGGCCCGATCCCACCGTTGGGATCGGGCCTAAATGGGCAGTCAACGTCCCTTTCATAATCCAGGACTGCTGGCTCCTGACCTCTCAAATGCTGATTGCCCCTAACCACTCCCCTGGCAGCCTGATAAATGCCAAACTGGTCCTGTGCTGGCCTGGCCTGATTGACCCTAACTGCCCTCCCCATACCAGGATGGCACCCCCAACTGTTCTCTTCTGCAGGCCTGAGTCCCCCACAACTGCCCTCCCCAGCAGGCCTGGGTCCATCCCAACTGCCCTCACCTACAGGCCTGGGTACCCCCCAACTGCCATCCCCTGCAGTCCTGAGTCCCTCACAACTGCTTTCCTCTGCAGGCCTGGGTCCCCCCCCCACACACACACACA
>PVJC01005489.1:41726-58973 GCA_004026665.1 Murina feae | reverse complement strand
CGCCAAGGGCCGAAAACAGTATCGCTTTCGCTCCTGCTGCAACGGACGCTGCCTAAACGTTTACTCAGGTCCGTGAGTGGCAGCCGCCATGTTGGCTGGGCTAATTTGCATACAGCCGCTCTGATTGGCTGGTGGGCGTGGCTTACCCTGTCTCGGAGAAACGGTTAATTTTACTATTTCGCTTTTATTAGTTTAGATACTGTCAAACTGTTTCTCCATAGAGGTTGTACCAGCTTATACTCCCATCTGTAATGTATGAGTGTTTCTCTTACCCTTTTGATCTCTGCCACTGTTATAGATGAATAAAGCTATCTCAGTGTAGCTTTCATGTTTATCTTATTCTTTTTTTAAAAATATATTTTATTGATTTTTTACAGAGAGGAAGGGAGAGGGATAGAGAGTTAGAAACATCAATGAGAGGGAAACATCGATCAGCTGCCTCCTGCACACCTCCCACTGGTGATGTGCCTGCAACCAAGGTACATGCCCTTGACCGGAATTGAACCCGGGACCCTTCAGTCCACAGGCCGATGCTCTATCCACTGAGACAAACCAGTTAGGGCCATGTTTATCTTATTCTAAGTGGGAGCACTTTTTCATATGTTTAAGAGCGATTTATATTTTTTTTCCTTTGAGCTGTTCATCTTTTTTGCCTATTTTTCTACACTATTGTTGATCTTTTTCATATTTCACTGTAGTAGCTTTTTGTAAAAATTAGTAGAAAACCTATACTGTAGTTTAAAATATGATATACATATTCTTTCTAGGTGTTTTGATTATCATTGGGTTTTGCTTCTGGCCCTTTTTTTCTCTGAGTTCCTCCAACTCCCCACCCCTTACATTATTATTATTCTTTAGCAGAACTTTAAAAAAATTTTATGTGGTAAACTATATTAGTCTTTTTCTTTTATAATTTATTGATTTTGTGTAATAGTTGGAAAGGTCTTCCTCCCCTTGAGAATATTAAAATGTCATGTTTTCTTTTAGAATGTACATCATTTCATTTTTATAAATCAATATTTAGTTCATCTTTTGTGTAAATTGTGAGAAATGGACCCAATTTATTTTCCCCAGATGGCTACCCAGTTGTTTCTAAATAATTTATTGAATAAACTTCCTTTTATTTCTAATATAAACTGCCCCTTTTATCATGTATATTCTACTCTTTTATCATGTATATTTATAATGTATAAATTTTTCCTGCATTATTAAAAGGGTGTAAATTAGATTATACAGCAAATGGATTACCTTGAAATTACTTACTTGTCATTTTTACCTTATAGGAAAAAAAACAAAGAGAAAAAGATAATGTTTCATCTATGAACATAAATATTCAAAATACATTGAAACACCTCCATACAGATAGTATTGGTGGAGGTCCCAAAGCAGAAGATAAGGATACAAGCCAGTCTAGAAAGCTTCAAAGTTATAAATCTCACGGATTTATGTCTAAAGCATGTACAAAAGATGACCAGATGAAGACCCTGTTGAAGAGTGCAAATCCAGTTAATGCTTGTTACAGGGAGAATGGGCAAAGTAAGACTTTATATAAAGCCAATCCAAGCTGCAGTCAAAATTTACAGGAAGAAACTTTTGAAAGAAAAGATTCTGTTTCTCAATCAAGGTAGTCTAATAATTGTTTCTAACTTTTAGAAAATTCAGCAAATATTTTTTGTTCAGTGCTGTGTGCCACACTATGTAAGCACTGGGATATGGAAATGATAGAACAATGTCTGGGAGCAGCCTGAAGTAGGAAATGTTGGGAAAGCAGTTTTGGACGAGGAAGTAGGGGCCAGTTCATTAGGGCCTTGCATGTTACACTCAGGATTTTCGGTTTTAACGCATACGGTGTAGGGAGCCCCTGAGAATTTTAAATTACATGGCATGATCAGATTTGAGTATTAGAAAGGATACTCAAAAAACTGAAAGTGAAATGCTGTGCCATAAGTAACAATGCGTGCACTGGTAATCCATCAGCAATGTAGCAAAAACCAGTTTGTAAGTTTAGTTTGATAAAGGGAATAGGGTGTGATGAAAATCTGCTTTAGGCTTGCCTTTTCGTTTGTTCCCTACGCCTCACTTCTCCTGCATGTCCTTTCTCCCTCACAGGTAGCGTGTAGGGCTGGACCTGGCATTGCAGCATTCTTCTTAAACCCTTTCTTGTGTTCTGCTCTTCTGATGGTTACTGTGATAGAAGGAAAACTTAAGAGGATGCTCCTATGTTTGGGGAAGGTTGCAGGGTAAACTAAGTATTAGAAAGATGGACTATATAATTATCATCTCTCTTTTTTTCTTCTCAAAACCATTTGTTTTTAAATATATATATATTTTATTGATTTTTTACAGAGAGGAAGGGAGGGGGACAGAAAGTCAGAAACATCAATGGGAGAGAAACATCGATCAGCTGCCTCTTGCACGCCCCCTACTGGGGATGTGCCCGAAACCCAGGTACATGCCCTTGACTGGAATCGAACCTGGGACCTTTCAGCCCCCAGGCCGATGCTCTATCCACTGAGCCAAACCGGTTAGGGCTCGAAACCATTCTTAATGTTAATTTTAATTGATTCCTCAGGGATGTGGAATTGGGAAGCCGTGAGATGCGTTCTTGGACCAGCCTTTTGCACTTTCAGTTCTTTCTCTTTTTTTGGTCCTCATTTCTTCCTGTATTCCTCTTTTACAACTTTTTATTCCATGTTTCTGTTGGCATCAACAATATTGCCCTCTGCAATCTTGTTTCAACTCCATTTTTAGAAACAAGGTTACAGCCATCTCAGACCTTACTTTGGCAGAAATTGGTAGATTTTGGTTGATCCCAGCTCCAGCTCTTTTTACCTGCCAGACACTCAGAATGCTTACAGAAACATTTGTACACACCCCAAACAGGATGTTTACTTTTAGTAATCTGGTACCTATTTTCTTTCAGCAACCATGTTTTTAAACATCCAAATTCCATTGTCAAAAATAGAAAGCAGCAGTTACCAGTAACAGGTATGATTAAAAATTTTCTTCTTTGATTTTTCGAGAAAACACATATTTAGGTGACTAATGTAGCCAAAAATGTACATCAGTATACCTACCCTCTAACATGTAAGCCATACCTCTGACTCTCTTTCTGGTATAAATGCTCGGTCACCTTTTATTAACATCCAGAACTTTTTTGTTTATTCATTGGATGACTGGATGTTTCCAATTAGCCTATAAACTGGGCTAATGTTTATGAAAATCTCTTGATAATTAATATATCTTATAAAAATGTCAGGTTCTTTATAGTATTCAAAAAAGTCTTGCATTTTGCAATTTTTTTTAGATCCATTTACATTATGTTCAGATATAATAAATAAAGAAGTCATCAATTTTCTATCAGCTGACAATTGTCCCAAAATATTCAAGTATAGATGCTCAGGTAAATACTTTTTAAATTACTTATTTCATAATTAAAGTTTTATCTCATAATAAGTAGAATTTGTAATAAGTTCTGCCTGTGTGATTTAATTTCCTTTGGAAAAATAACCATTTGTAGTATCATAAAACATTCAAAATATTGCCTTCTATCTGTATCATCCTGTGCTTCCAGTTTTTGTTTATATGAATCAATGTATTTATTTTTTATTTATTATTGTCTTTTTTTCAGAATACTTCTATAAATTATACTTGTGACAAAGTAAACTTTAAGTTCAACTGTAAGTTTAATTTTACTGAATAAGTTAAATATGTTTTATATATGCTTATAATAAATGTTCCATGCCTCATCATTTTTTCTGCAGGGCTATTTAAAAATTTTTTTCAGCCCTAGCTGGTTTGGCTCAGTGGATAGACTGTCGGCCTGTGGACTGAAAGGTCCCAGGTTCGATTCCAGTCAAGGGCATGTACCTTGGTTGCGGGCACATCCCCAGTGGGAGGTGTGCAGGAGGCAGCTGATCGATGTTTCTCTCTCATCTATGTTTCTAACTTTCTATCCCTCTTCCTTCCTCTCTGTAAAAATCAATAAAATATATTTAAAAAAATAAAAAATAAAAATTTTTTCAATTAGTTTATATTTGATATTATGCTGTATTAGTTTCAGGTGTAAAATCTAATTGTTACATAATCATTTACTTTACAAATTAATTCCCCCGACATTTCAAGCACCCATCTGGCACCATACATAATTATTTCTGCAGGGCACTTGTAAATGTTCCGTAGTGCATATTCCATCCCTTCTCCTTCATACCCCATCTCTTTACTCTTATTCTCGCACTGTTCACTCTATGGAGAAAATTGAGGCTATTGCACATTAGGCTCAAAATATTACTATCCTTTGGTCTTGGGTGTAGAGTTTAATTTTATTACTCTAAAACTGATTTCTAGCTATAATCTGAATCCCATCTCTTTTTTTCTTCTCATTTTAGTATTTGTGTATTCTTTCTCTTTATTTCCTTTCTATCCATTAACTCCTTTTGTACCACCTTAAACTATATTACTTTTTCCTCATCTTAAAAGTCCAATAGTTTGATTTGCTATTGCTTCAAATATTCATTTACTCTTCTCTCACCATTTATTACCAGATTCATCTCTTGCTCCCTTCTCTCTCAGTATATTCATTCCCATTTTAACTCCCTGAAATCTGGCTTTTTTTTTTATTGCCTTTTCACTAAACATTAATGTTAAAGGTTACCTGAAGCTATATCCCCCTCCCAATCCAATGACTTTTCAAAAAAATTCTTATCCTCTAGTATCTCTACACTATTGATGACCATTCCTTGCAATACTCTTCTGTCAATAATTTAATGCCACAGTTCCCAAACTATTCCCCCAGGCTTCCTAGGGCTCTGCAGTGAACTCAAAAGGGCACTACACAATATTTTAAATTCTATAACTAAAGCACAAAATAGTCAATATTTTTTGGATACTACACGAACTACTAGCTCAAAGTAGTTCAGATTAGATTACACTGCATTCCTTTTGATGATATCATGTTTTTTGGAGCTAAGCTTTCAGTGATAGTTGTGATATAAATCAAACACCACATGAAAATCAATGTGGAACAGGAAATAAATTTGGCAGTGTCTAGTCTGATTTCAGGGTTTGAGAAGTTATTCTATACCCAAAAGGTACACACATCTCATTAGGAAGTAATTCTAATTAATAAGAATGAAACACAAATATTTTTTCTTTCAATTTAGGTATCTTGTTTTTTCAAGTAGCTACTAAATTGTTAGAACATAAGTACTTATTAAGTTGTTTTGGACCTAACAGGATGGTTAGCATTTCTTTTGGCCTACGGGTGCTGTAAAAAAATCACCAAGATCTTAAGGGTGCCATGAAGCAAGAAAGTTTGGGACCTCTGGTCAAAAGTATTCCAGTTGACAGAGTGGACACTCTATAACTGTTAACTTCCTTTCATCCCTTAGTTTGTTTGTGATAGTTCTTTCCTAGTTCCTTTCTTTCCTCAGTGATGGTTCATTCGTTGATTTCACAGACACTTGGGGAGTCCTTATTCTATGGCAGGCACTGGAATCAAGATGCATAGAACTCATTCCTCACCTCAAGAAGTTTATAGTCTAAAACAGTTCCATTTAATCACCTTTAGTGCTTTATTGTTATCTTTCTGCCAAATTTCTACGAATATTCCCCCAAGACATAGTTTATAGCACTTACACAACTCTGTTGCAACATTTACTTTTGTGGCATCAACCATCATTGTACTGATGATTTTCAAATCTCTGTCTCTGCACTGGGCTTCTTCCGTGGGTTACAACCTCATTCTTCCATTTTCAGCTGTACCCAGGATATGCTCATGTCGATATATTGCTTTTATTTCAAGCTTAATATATTAAATCACAGCATCGTTCTTCCTCTTAAGTTGCCTTTTGTTCATCCACTAAATTTCTATTGCTGCTGTTCTTCTGGCCTCCCAGATTTCAAACCTTAAATCATCCATAAATATGTTTTCTCCTTACATCCCTCATTTCCAGTTGTTCAGATGTGGTTCTGTTTTTCTTTCCCACATAGGCTCTTTTTGCTTCATGCCTAAAGCATTCGCACAACTTTCTAGGGTCTTCACTTGCAAGTCCAACTATAATTACATATTGCTGTTTACTTCTCTTCCTAATATGTGTTTTTTATCACGTCACCATGCTAAAGAACCCTCAGTGCTTCTTTGTAACTCACTGAATCAAATTCTCTGCTTGGCTTTCAAAATTTTGTGAAATTTTGTCCTGCTTCCACTTCTTAAATTTTACTGCACATTTATTCTCTTCAAGTCTGCCAGAAATGGGTCATGCTAGGCCAAACTTCGTCAGTCAATCAACCACCAAATTATTTGAGGTATCCTAAACTTCTCCCTAACTCCAACAGCTCATTAGTCACCAATTTTACCTCAGAAATCTCTGCATTATTTTTTTAAAAATATATTTTATTGATTTTTTACAGAGAGGAAGAGAGAGGGATAGAGAGTCAGAAACATTGATGAAAGAGAAACATCGATTAGCTGCCTCCTGCACACTCCCTACTGGGGATGTGCCCACAACCAAGGTACATGCCTTTGATCAGAATCGAACCTGGGACCCTTGAGTCCACAGGCGGATGCTTTATCCACTGAGCCAAACCAGTCAGGGCTCTGCATTCTTAATGCAAATGCTCTGTTTCATAATCCCCTCATTTATTTTCTGGAATGATGAAGTAAACCCTCAACGATTCTCTTACCTTCAACTGAGATTTCTATAAGACAAATGAAATCATGTCGTTTCCCTGATTAATAAATATCCTGTAGTGCCTCCCCACTAAGATATTTAAAAATCTTTTGCATGGCTTTTAAGACACTTCTTCACTTTATCCTCTCAACCTTCACCAACCTCAACTTTTCTCCCACACTTCCCTCATACTTTATACTATAGCCACACCAAAGTACCTCTGATTTTCTGAACACACTATGCTTTTTCATTCTTCTGTGCTTTTGCACATATTCATTGTGCTAGATATGTCCTCATCCCAACCAACTTTTCTGCTTGGGTAATTTCTCCTTGTCCCTTCCAAATAGGCCATTAATACCATTAAGTGACAGGCAGATGGAGAACTTTGTAATAAATAGATGTGGCTGACCTTAACTGAACCTATGATCAATCTTAACACTAAAGACAGATAAACTTTATGTGCCTCTTAATATGATGCAGTAAGAAGTATACAATACCACCTGTGAGGAATTCTAAAATCAATTGAATCTGAATCTGATCAATTCTTTAGATCTAATTACTAATTTGTTTGGTACACAGGAACATTTTAAAGGCTGCAACTAGGATAAAATCAGCAAAACCCAGGTTTTGGGAAACTCCAAAGTTCAAATGATCCATTATCTACAACAAGTAAATGATTAGAAGGAAGAGAGAAGACTTGAGAGATAAAATAAACTGAATATAATGGTAGACTTTGTTTGGATCATGATTCAAAGAAACCAGCTGTAAAAAAAATTTTGAAATAATGGGGAAATTTAAACACTAGGTATTATTAAGCATACTTTTCTTAGGTGTAATGTTTTTTTTTGTGGGGTTTTTTAGAGTCCTTATCTGTTAGGGATGCATACAAAGTATTTATAGATGAAATAATTCTTTAATGCAAATTTCAGGCTTCATGATCTGGTGCAGCGGTCGCCAACTGGTGGTCTGTGGACCACTGGTGATCTGTGAGGTCCAAAAGATTGGTGACTGCTGATCTAGTGTGTACATTGGGGGCAGGCAGACAGAGTACATGGAGTGTAGATAAAATATGATTGACCATTAGTTAATAATTACTGAAGCTGGGTGATGGGTACAAGTACAGAGATTCATTATGTTTTTTCCTTTCCTCTTGTGTGTTTGAAATTTTCTGTAATGAGACATTTAAAAAATACAACTGGACATGAGTTATTTCTTTTACATATCTTTCCTAACAGTGACTCCTGCTTAGAACCAGACCAAAGTAGATACTCCTTTACTATATCACCATAACTCTGTTCACACCTCTATCGTAACACTTATTTCACTATATTGTGTTCATTATGTTTCCATCTCTAACAAGACTTTGAATTTCTCTACATATTTATAATTAAATTCCTGATTTGACTTCAGTTACTACCATAATATCTTTGCTTTCATAGATTTGTTATTAGACATTTTGTAACATTTATATACCACTTTAATTTGTTTTCTTTTAGGTTGCATAGCAGTAGGAAAATCTCTGAATAGCCGAAATTTTAGCAAGCTCTTGCATTCTTGTCCATACCAATGTGATCGTCACAAAGTCATTGTGGAAGCTGAAGACAGATATAAAAGTGAACTAAGGAAATCACTTATCTATAACAAAAGTAATTAATTCAGTAGCTTCAAAACTGTAATTATGACTATATCTTCTGAACTATGACCTAGAACATATATTAAAGCTAAAGGGTAAAATAATGTTGAAAAGAAAATCTGTCTCTGAGCAACCAGTGATTTATGATGTATCCAGTAAGCATACTTAGTTTTTGGTGCTTTAAAAATTGTTCCTAATCCACCGAAGGATTACTATTAGAAAGGGAAAATAAGGGAAATGTCATACTAATGGAATTGATGTGCTGTTACTCAAATTGATATACTAAGTATGTTAAATATTTTCCATATTTTTCAGAAATTCTGCTGACCCCACGTAAAAGACAACTGCTCAGTAATGAACGTACTACCTCTGGAGGAATAAGTGAATATATTTAATTTAAAACATTTTTATTGGTTGATTTGAGAGAAAGAGGAAGGGGGAAAGAAAAATAAACATCAACTTACTGTTCCACTTATTTTACAAAGTAAAGTCATTTGCAGAGCCTCATGAAATGAACATAATTATGGCTACACATTGATTATACAGAGGGATCCTACATACTGTTTTGTGACATTCAATTCATACATACATCTTTTTTGTGGGTTAGAATTGCTTTTGCTAAAAACAAATCTATAATAATAAAAGGGTCATGTGCTAATTAGACCAGACATCATTTGGACGAAGCCGAGGCCGGAGGGAAGCCGTGTAAGATCAGTTGGTTATAGGTTACACTTAAATTTGAGATGATTCTTTTGAGAAGGGACCATTGCAGCATCTAAGCATTTAAAGAGTCTCAGTGCCCTGGCCGGATTTCTCCATTGGCTAAAGCATTGTCCCAACACACCAAGATGGGGGTTTGATCTCTAGTCAGGGCACATATAAGATGCAGCCAATGAATGCATAAGTAACTCGAACAATAAATTGATCTCTCTCTTCCTCTCTCTCTTTAAAATCAATTTTTAAAAAATTTAAAGGGACAAGGCTCTTCTTTGAGATGGATTGGTATCTTAAGGGATTTGAACAGTAAGAGTCTAAAACTGGCCCTTCTTGCCTGTTTTCCTGCTCTTTCCTATTGCCCAATCACAAATCATTCCTCAGATAACCTCAGTTTTCCAGTAGACCCAAAAGTGAGGAGTAATTTCACTGATAAGTTTTAAAACAGTTTTTACCAATAACTTCTTCCTTTCAACAAATAGTTATTGATCATCTCTTATGTGTCAGACACTGTTTTAGGCCCTGGGGATACAAGGTGAGCAAAACAGACAAAAATTCTGTCTTCACGGAGCTTGCATTCTAAGTAAGATCATTAAGTTATACTCAGACGTTATTCTCATTTATCAGCCTTCTGCTGGTAAATCTTTCTCTTCTCTTTTAAAAGATCTTCTCTTTTAAAAGATCTATCCTAGGAGAGGTATACAAATAACTAATAGTCTTGATGTGCAAGGACAAGATTTTATAAAGGTTTTCTAGGTCCTACTAAAGTAAACAGCAGCCTTAAGTGACTATACCAAAAAAACCCTCCTCATTAGGATCTACCTACAATGATAACATAAATTAGCAATGAATGAAAAAGCTAAAAAGAATTGTTTCCTAATAATCATCACCAGAAGATATTTGTGTTTACAGATACCAACTGTGCATTCTTTCTGTTGTAGAAAGTATTTCTAAAAATCAGTCAAAATTTTCCTTCCCCCTTTTGCAGCCATTTTAAAAAAAGTTTTAACAAACTGAGCATCCATATAAGTAGTGAATTTTTAAAGCAAGTTTCAAGACCTTAATTTAAAAATATTAATCAAGATTGATAATTAAAATAACAAGTGTTGATATTCTTTTTTATTCTATGAAGTTATGAAGCCCTTTGGGAAGACTGTATCTATAAGATAGGTAAGCTGTTTATTAACTGTCCTCACAGGAATGTTGAGAGAATTAACAATCAAATGTTTGTAAACTTTTGTGTTTCTTTATTGAAAAATGTTGCAAGTATTATTATAATAGGATAAAATTATTGAAGAAGTCACAGTGATAACATCTAGCTTAATAGAAGGCACTCAGGTTCTAAAAATTGAAATGGATTTTTAATTTGATAAGTAGCCCAGGCTAGTTTCTCACTATATAGTTCTTATCTTTAGAATAAGTTAACGTACTTATTCGGGTCTCAAGAAGATTTTTATTTTTCCAGCAGGTACTAATATGTCCTCCAATTCTCATTGCAGAAGAAAGAAAAATTCGTAAAAACTTTACTGAAGAAGAAGTGAATTATATTTTCAGTGGAGTTAAGAAAATGGGAAATCACTGGAATGCGATTTTGTGGTCTTTCCCCTTTCAACAAGGACGGAAGTCTGTTGACCTTGCTCAGAAATACCACAAGCTGACTAAACGCCCTAACTTTGTGGCTCCTTAATTGGAAGAAGATTTGTCAGTTTTTATTGTGAACTCTTTTTATTTTATTTTTATTTTCCTATTGTGAACTCTTAAAATACAGTGCCTTGAAGAAACAAAATTTAAAATATTATTCTAAACTCTAAAAAGACAAGGAATATGGAAACAGGAATACTATTTACATTAAATCCTTTTTGTGATGTGATGAGCTACAGCAAAATTATTGAAATAGTTTAGCCTGGCTGGTGTGGCTCAGTGGTTGAGTATCAACCCATCAACTAAGAAGTCCCCTGTTCAATTCCTGGTTGCGTTGCAGGCTCAGATTGTGGGCTCAATTCCCAGTAGAGGGTAAGCAGGGGCAGCTGATCAATGTTTCTATCTATCCCTCTGTAAGTCAATAAAAACATTTTTTAAAAATTGTTTATAAAATATATTTTCAAGATATGGATTAGTAAGACAAAATTCCTTCATTGGGTCAAACATTTAAGAATATGCTTTTATTTTTCCTTAAGGTCAAAGAATATAGGTCAGAGAAAAAAAATCAGCCTTTACACTTTGACATTATATTGTAATGAAAACTGTGAACATTTGGATTTTAGTATTCTTACCCAGTGAAAATTCCTCTCCAGAAAGAATAACTTCCCTAGCTGCTCAGATAAGGTTCCCACACACTAAATCAATGTTTGACATTTTGTTAATTGAAATGTTTCCTTGTCCTTGCTGGGTAGCTCAGTTGGTTAGAGCACCATCCCTATGGCATAGGTCAAGGCTGTGGGTTCGATCCCAGATCAGGACATATACAAGAGTCAACCACTGAATGCATAGAGAAGTGGAGCAACAAAAATTAATGTCTATGTGTGTGTCCCTCTTTCTCTTCCCCTCTTCCCCCCTTTCTCCCTCTCTCAAATCAATTTAAAATTTTAGGTTTTCTAAAAGCTAATTGTGAAGTTGCTTTAAATACTTTAAAATTCTCTCTTCAGGTTCACTACTTTTTGGTTATGTATATTTTGCTTTTTAAAAATTCAGAAGAGCTTTTTTGTAGTTACACCTCGATTTTCTTCCTCTTTTTCGTATTCCATCATGATCCCCAAAGATGTTGCAGACTCCATTACCCTTAAAATGTTGCTGTGGCAAAGGGATCAAGTAATAAGGGCCTGAACGCTCCGCTGTGCTTCTGCACCCTTTGGAGCACTGCTCCATGTCATTGCATGTCATTGTAGTAGGTCCTTCAGCCCGAGTTCTTTGACCTTTTCAGATCATGACTATTTCTACTTGGATGAAGCAAATTTTTATTAAATTTCTTTTTTTCTGACCCACATTGAAAATTCCAGAGGGTCAATAAGAAAATTTTCTATTTAAATCCAAAATTTCCTCTAGGCAAAAGAATAATTGGCAATTAGTAAAATCCCTTGAAGTATTTAAAGTGTAAATGAATCTAGTCCAATATCTGTCTGTTTCCTAAGCACTTTGGGGATGATTTAAATAGTCTTGCTTAGTTATTTTGATTTGTACTTCTCAAGATTTGTGAAAATTGTTTTAGGTCAAAGGGGTAAACATTCTGGTTGTTGCCTCAGCCTCATTGTCTCTTACCATTGTTCAGATACGATTTAAACATATTTTTCCACATTAAGTGGGTCTTATGTAACAGTTCTTTGGAAATTATGTAACACAGTCATCAAACACTGCCTATAGAAGCCTCAATCCCACCTACATTTCACTTTCTTATGTGAATTTTCAAATGCTCTGTTGAAATCTACATTTGCTATGTCTGCAGTAACCTCCTATCTGGTATTTCTGCAAAAAAAGAAATTGTAAATGTGATGCCATCTTTTCCAACTGGTCATATTAATAGAACTAGTGGCCCAGTGCACGAAACTCGTGCACAAGTGGGGGGAAGTCCCTCAGTGCCTGGCCTGCACCCTCTCCAATCTGGGATCCCTCTTGCAATCCAGAACCACTGGCTCCTAAGCATTCACCTGTCTGATCCTCCTAACTGCTTCCCTGCTGGCCTGATGGCCCTAACTGTTCTCCCTGCCTGGCCTGATTCCCCTAACTGCCTATCTGCACTCCCCCCCAGCCTAAACTCCCTAAGTGCCTATGTGCTCTCCCTTCCTCTCTACATCTTCAAACCCCAACACAGGAATGCTGAGAGCTCTCTGCCAAGGCCCTGCCCCTCCCTCTGGGCCAGGCAGCCCCTCAGGCCTGCGCACACTTCCGCTATGGGGGTGTGTGTGCTGCAGCCCATCCTGATGCCTCCCTGTGGTCCAGGCGATGCCGTGGGCCTGTGCACGCTTCCATGGGGGGCCATCCCTGGCTGCAGCCTCATGTCCTGGTGGCACAAGTTCCTGCCCCCGTCCGCACCCCCCAGCTCCTGTGTGCAAGCACTTTAGGTCGGGACTCAGACACCATTAGGGCCAATTAGCATATTCCCTCTTTATTATATAGGATTTCACCTAGGGCTGGTGAAGTTCACTGGCCTGTAGTTTTCAACGTCATCTTGTGAAAATTCAGACCCTGCTTGCCCTTTTATGACTTTACAACACTGCCTGCTCTTCCCAGATTTCCCGAGGTATAATTCTTAATGGGTTTTTCACTCCCATTGTTCCTTTTGAACCTTACATCCAGGTTAGCATATATGTCTGAGACAGGCCAGTAAGCCAGGACAAGTGGAATGTGGAAACTGGAAAAGATAGTTGAACAAACTGGCAGGGCAATTCACAACAGATACCTCCCTAGAGATAACATCTACCATATTTTTGGGCATATAAGACGACTGGGCATATAAGACAATCCCCAACTTTTGAAAAGATTTTTCTGGGTTAAAAACTCGTCTTATACGCCGGAAAATACAGTAGGCTTCAGTTGTATTTCAGCTGCAGGCTCAAAAAGCAGCAAAACCAGGTGAGTGACACCAGGACCAGCTGCAATGACTAGTGACCCCTTGCCCTGACACTGACCAATCAGTGGAGACCACGACCCTGAAGGAGCATGCCTAGAAAACTAATGAATATTCTGCTGAAACCCACCCTTCAGACCTCTCCTAATATTCCCACCTGCAAGAAAGAGATGAAAACCTCAAGATAAAGAGTGCTTGCTCACTCTCTGGGGAGCAGCCCACACCATTCTGTTTCCCTTCTTTCCTGTCTTCATTCCCCACAGGTATGTATCTCCTAAATTCTAAGGGACTGCATGAGATGTGCAACAGCAACTCATCCCAGGCTAACCCCTTAACCTGTTCCCAAGTATCCCCGTTCTCTGACTTCCCCGAGAGCTAAGGCTCTCCTGTTGCTTCTTCTATGCTAAGCCCTTCCTTGTTTAACTGTCCCCAGCTTTAGTAAACGTTCCCTCATGTCACCTGGACTTCTGTTGTGAAGTCAAAAACCCTCACACTACCAGCCAGCTCTAGGCAGACCCCCCTGTGAGGTTTTCGGTGCAGGAAACACAGAGGCAGATTGAAGGAGGAGAATCTATTCTGCGCTCCTGGGCGAGGTCTACAGGTCCTGGGGTTGGGCCTGTGGAGTCTCGCTTAGAGGGAGTAGGGGCATTTTTCTATACAGCTGTTCAGTGAGGGCGGGGGAACATGAGCTGTGTTTGAGTTCCCTTGCGTGGGGGGGGGTGTCTTTATGGTTTCCAGGAAGGAATCTGTATCACCATTTGTCTGGTAGATGACCTGTTAGGATTCCAGGGAGGGACCAGTATCTGCATCACCATCTCCCTTGCGGAGGCATGCATCAGCTCCTGGACCCCACTTCGACCTAACACCCGCAAGGGCCAGGTCCCCTTTCCTGTCACAGGTCCATTTGTTGGATCCTATAATCCATTTGGTAGAGCCAGGATCAGAATCCTGCCCATTTGAAACCCATGCAGGCGGCTGCTTTTCTGCTATATCCCACTTCCTTGTGATATTTAGAAACACCTAGTAAAGTGAGCCTGTTTCCACAGAGTATATAGCAAGAGGCTTCAGGTGGTGGCCACACCTAAATTTAAGTTTGATAGGTAAAATGTATTTTTCTTTCCTTTTCTTCCATTATCCTCTTCGTTCCCCTTCCTCTTCCCTGTCCCCCTTTCACATCTCTTCCTCCCCCCCACCCCTACCTTCACCTCCAAGAAAGGAAATGCTGGCTTCCTGCTGTTTTTAACCTGTTTATAAAGTAAGCTCAAGTGTATTGTCAACTTCGGTAAAGACTCCTGCCTCATGATCTTCATAGGGTCAGTGAAGGAGGGGGCGAAAGAAGGGATGTTTATGAGGAATTAGAGGTCTGGTTTAAGGCTCATCTTTCAATGCGGGGCTCAATTAGGATCAGGCAAATGCCTGAGGTAACAGGTCGGTATCTAATATCTAATATAATAGAAGAGTAATATGCAAATCGACTGTCACTCCGAGACAACTAAGCCACGCCCACCAGTCAATCAGAGCGACTGAATGCAAATTAACCCAGCCAAGGTGGCTGCCGGCAGCCATGGACCTGGAACAAGCAGGAAGCTTCTGTTGCAACTGCCTGACTAGGCCAGTGGGCCTCTGTTCAAGCAACAATGTTTCAATTATAGAAGCCACAGAGCTGAAGCAAACAGGAGGCTTCCATTGCCTGTCTAGGTCTCTGCTCAAGGTAACAAAGTTTCAATTATAGAAGATAAATAAATCCCAGAAACCTGATGCCAGCCTCGCTGGGACCTTGGGTCAATGGGAGCTGTGGGCAGCCTGACAATAGCCCTCAGCCCCTCACCCAGGCTGGCCACACCCCAATGGGGTGAGGGTCCATACTGGGAGGGCTTGGCCAGTCTGCAAACAGCCATCAGCCCCTCACCCAGGCTGGCCAGGCATGCCAGCAGGTGGACATCCCCTGAGGGGTCCCAGACTGCAAGAGGGCACAGGCCGGGCTGAGGGACGCCCCCACCCCCCAGTGCACAGTGCACTGGGCCCCTAGTTTGTGAATAAGATTGCAAGGACCCAGACGCTGTCTTCTAGCATGGAAGGAACTCTTGGGGGGGTTTCTTATGCTTGATTAACTTCTGATCCCACATCTGTAAACGTGTTAGATACGATGCAGGGAGAAAATGTGACTCTGGCACACCAGTAAGAGCTAGGTAAATGGTGCTATGTAAGTATTGTCTCACTCCAACACCTGGGCCCCTCGGGTCTGTCCACCTGGCTGCCTAGGACTCTCTCGGCTCAGCGGGAGCGGCCGTAGCGAGGACCCAGGGAGGGTGCTGTTGCACCGCTGGGCCGGCAGAGGCCGCCAGCGCGCCCGGCCCCCGCGGCTCTCGCTCCCGCCGCCGCCTCCCTGCGCAGGAGCTGCCTCGGCTGCCGCCTGACCGCCGCCCGCCTCCCGCCAGCGAAGCGGCCTCACGACCCGCGAGGGCCTGTGGGCATCGCGTTCCCGACGGCGCCCGGCCGGCGACGCGGATCTGCAGGGCCGGCGACGCGAGGCGCGGCGAAGGAGGCGGCGGACGGCGGGCGGCGGGCGCCCCGGCCAGGGTCCTCGCGGGTCCTCGGCGGACCCGGGGGAGGGCCCTCTTTGTGGCTGCAGTTGGCAAGATGGCGCCGGTGGGGGTGGAGAAGAAGGTGCTGCTGGGCCCCAACGGGCCCGCGGTGGCGGCCGCCGGCGACCCGACCAGTGAGGAAGAGGAGGGCCAGAGCCTATGGTGAGTCCGCGAGACGGCCGGGCTGGGTCTGCGGGGCCGGGGAGGGCGCGGCCGGGCTGGGCCGGGCCATCGGACCGAGAGGGAGGTCCAGGCGGGTCCCGGGACTGACCGCTCTGCCGTTGTCTCCGTAGGTCCTCGATCCTGAGCGAAGTGTCCACCCGCGCCAGGTCCAAGCTGCCGTCCGGCAAGAACATCCTGGTCTTCGGTGAGCGCCGGCGGCGGGGCGTTGCCCGGGGAGCCGGGGTGGGCGAGGCGGGCGCCCCTCCCGCGGGTCCCCGGCGTCCCCTCCCCTGCCGCCCGCCCGGCCCGGGGGCCGGGAGCCCCAGGCTGGACAGCCGGAGAGTGGCCGGCTGCCCCCCGCCCGAGGCTGCGGTGCTGCGCCCTTGCAGAGCCCGGGGATGCCCCATGTCTTCCTCCGTCGTGTGGCCGCAGCGTGAACGCTTCGCTTCAGATGTGCCCGACCCCCTGCGCTGTGCACAGACAGCCTCACCTCCAGTTGGCGGCGGGAGGCGGGGGCACAGGGTGACCTGGGCTCGGGCAGACGGCACGGGAGCCGCCCCTCGATGTTCCCGAGCAGTTAGTAGAAGGGACTCTGCGCCGAGGGGCCGCGGCCGCATTCCAGCCCTCCCTGCTGGGCTCCCGGGTCAGGGCCCTGAGCGCCTCTGGCTTCCGGCGCCTCGTGCCCGTGGGGGAGTCGGACGGGCTCGCTCATAGGGCAGAAGCCCATGTGCTGAGTGGGCGCTGCGGGCCGGCCCCGGGGCAGCGCGGAGAGCTGTCGGGCAGGACAGGAACCTCCGTCCCGGGGAGGGACAGGCGAGTTGGTGATGGCGCTGCACCTGCGAGGCCTAGGCGGGTTCTCGTGGGAGCATCACGCTGCTTGGTGCTGTGTTGAAAGAGGGTGATTGGGGCGGGGGGGGGGGG
>PVJC01005489.1:0-41626 GCA_004026665.1 Murina feae | reverse complement strand
CAAGGACCTTTTATGTCACCTCCCTCCCTTAATCCTCCTGGGAGTCCCTTGGAGGAGGGGAGCAGGTGGTCTTTAGGTGAGGACCATTGCACTGCATAAGAGAGGACCCTTAGACTTGAAGAAGTAGGTTATGGAGGCCCTAAGTCTGGGCAGTAGAAGGGGAATTCTGGCAGCTGGTAGCAGGTGGCTCACCGTGAGCAGGTCCTCAAGTCAGGCTGACAGTACCCGCTGGGTACCGCGTGGTCCAGATGGAGGGCCTGAGTAAGGCAGGGGCCTTGGGGATGGGGAAGGAGACCTGCGATCTGTGGAATGCCTTTCAGTTCTCCTGTAGGTCCGTATTATTAAATCCCAGGGGTGCCCAGTGATGTATGTTGCTTGGTGGTGGTGGTTCTTGATGTTTAAGGTTTGTTTTTTTGGAGGGGAGTGGTTGTTAGTTGGCTGGAGGAGGAGGAGGGAAGTGCTTGATAATTACTGAGATTGTGCTAAAGAGTTTTGCTTCGGTCTGTAATTATTTTCATTAGTTTTCTGGCCATCAGGATGCTTATGAAAGAGAGATACTAAAATGAAAAAGTGAAGAATAGCTTCCGTTCTTCATTGTGATGCAGGATCAGAACTTTTTTTTAGTTCAAGTTCCTGTGTTTTAAGGTTAATTATGTTTGGAAGATTTCTTGCTTTTCTTGAGTTAAAAGTTTATTTTGTGAGCAACTATCTCCGCCTTTTACTTTAAGTTCTCCAAATGCATGTCTTATAAATTGTAGATAGGGCCTATGGACCTGCTCTAGCCCTGCTCTTGTAAAATAAGGACAACTGCAGTAGAATGTCATTTTAGGTCTCTGGATTTGCCGCCTTTATCACCCCTCCTCACACCAACCACTCTTAAAGCAAAGCCTGCTTTGTTTATGAATGCAAGTGAGAGACCTCAATAGCAGGCTTTGCAGGAAATTCTTAATTCTTAGTGTGAATGTCAAGGCTCCTCTTCCCTGCCTACAGTAAACAGTACACTTTGTCTTACACCCATTATTTGTAGGTGAAGATGGTTCTGGGAAAACAACCCTCATGACTAAACTACAAGGAGCTGAGCATGGCAAAAAAGGAAGAGGCCTAGAGTATCTCTACCTCAGCGTCCATGACGAGGACCGAGATGGTGAGTGAAGCGTTGGTCCCTGGTGAGGGTTGAATGCAGGTCTCTGACTCCTTGGTTTCAGCACCTGCAACATGGCGAGGCAGTCTCGATTTTCTGTTCAGTTCTGTCAACCAATGGTCGTTGCCAAGTCCACCAACAGGAATCCCCAATTTGGGGTGTGCTGAAGAAGGAAACTTCATTTAGTGCAAAAAAGCTCAATTGTGAAAACAGCACAGCTACACAATAGCTTCACAGTGTTAACACCTCAGTTAGGGAGCAGCGCCTGGCTTTGAGGAAGCCGGGGGCAAGGCCTCTGTCTCACCAGGCAGCTTGGCTCTGCTCCACCTGCTCCTGTTTGCTCTGCTCTGCTTTAGTGAAACATCTTCAGTGGGGAAACAGTCTTCTGTCTTCAGTAAAAAGGGAAGTGCACTTTCCAAGGGAGAGGGGAGCTGACTTATATAGACAGAAGTCCCTGTTCCTGGACCCTGATTGGTCTGTGAAGATGCTGATGGGGATTTAGTTGTGTAGCTCCTATGGAACTGGGGAAGTTTCAGCCCTATTGGCTGTACAGGATTCCAGGAACTCCTCTAGAAGGGCTGGCTCAGATGGCAGAAACACGGTGCAGAAAGGCAGTCAGTGTAGGAGGCAGGCAGCTTGGTGCAGGCTTCTCCCTGAAGCGTGGTTTGCATGAGAGGCCCCTGTCTAGAAATAGCTGCTAGGCCCTGTTTTTTGTTTTTTAAAATTTGAGCCCAGTAGCCACCTGGAACCCTTCTTAGTAGATATATTCTTTCTTAGAGAATAATTCGCAGGGGAATTGATGAAGTGTATGTCTTTATAGGACTTTACTCACTTTCCTTTTTAGAGTATGTTAGTGAAAATGGGGAATAGGGCTGTCAGCTGCTGCTCTGGGTAACCCTCACTTACAAGCAGACACTGAAGGTAGTTCCAGATGTACGTAAAGGTAATAAGGTGTTTTTAAAAGCTCTGGACTTTTCTGTGAGAGAAACGCATGGCAGACCGATCCCTTGGTACTCTGCCTGGTTTTAGTGGAGGATCTGAAATGGTTGTGGTTCAGAATGTAACAGTTCAACAGATAGTCATAGGAGACTCTTCTGAGTCTCTTTGTGACAGTGAAAAAATGCTAATTTCCTGTGTTTCTTTCAGTGGAAGGAATAGGAACTCATATGTGATAATATTCTCTTTTAATTCCTCATCTCAAGAATGTGGATAATAATAGTTTGTACCTACAGGGTAGTTGGGTTGATTAATAGTACATGGTAAGCACTCTTACAAGGATTAGATATCTTTTACCACTTGAAAAAATATATATTTATATTGATTCAGTGAGGAAGAGAGAGGAAGAGAAGAGAGAGGTAGAAACAATGATCAGCTGCCTCCTGCATGCGTCCTATTGGGGATCAAGCCCACAATGTGGGCATGTACCCTTGGCCAGAATCGAACCTGGGACCTTTCAGTGTGTAGGCCAACGCTCTATCCACTGAGCCAAACCAGCTAGGGCTCATTTTATAATTCTTTCTTGTAAGTATAATTATGAGCTGGATTGGAGTAATGGTTTTTGGTTACCATTACTCAGTTGCCTCCTTTATAAACTTTTAGGCTTTATGTTAGCGTTGGGGCCGTGGGGAGATGGTATAGGAGTCACTCCTGTATTGTTATTTTAATGGCTCCAAAATAAATAATTATTGCTATCTAGATCTTTTTATTTATAGGAAAGTTATGTAGTTAAGGATGAAATATAGTGATTAAATTACTTTTTTTATACATATATTTTTATTGATTTCAGAGAGGAAGGGAGAGGAGGAGGGAGAGAGAGATAGAAACATCAATAATGAGAGAGAATCATTGATCGGCTGCTCCTGTATGCCCCCTACTGGGGATTTAGCCTGCAGCCTGGGTATGTACCCTGACCAGGAATCAAACTGTGACCTCCTGGTTCATAGGTCGATGCTCAACCACTGAACCACACCTGCGGGCTAAATTACTTTCTTTATGTTTCCCTTTACCCATTTAAACAGTAAGGATCATGGTATAAGGGTGATTATATATAAGAAGGCAGATCTCACTACCTCTGGCCCTCTATTTCCTTATTGCTAAAATGAAGCTAGACTCAGGTCCTTTCCAGTATGTTAATTCTTTGATCTCCAAGGGTCATTATTAATAAGAGGGGACGGGTAAGGATTGCTGGTTAAAGCTTGGAGAACTGCACTGTATTAATGGTAACTTACTGGTAACCTTAGAACTCCAGGAACTTTATTCCTCCTCCTCCCCAGTGTCCTTGGCCTTGTTGAAAGTTCCCTGAAGGATGTAAAAGAAAGGTAGAAGGTCGACCGGTACTGAGGATTCTGCTTGTGTAAAAAGGACAGAGACGTACAGGTACCATTTAGGCTGAATGGATTTGGCGTGAGTAGGACAACTGAGCCAGGCCTAGAGGGTCTCGTGTCTGAGTCATTTGCTTCCTGTCTTTGTTGAGCAGCATGGTTATTGTGAAAAGAAATCAGGCATTGGAGCCACCCAGACCAGTGCAGAAACCCATATAGTCACTAGTCGTGACCGACTGAACCACTCTGCACCTCAGTTTCCTCATTTTTAGAATTGAGCGATAGATGTTTTGTAGGTTGACAGGATGAGAGGTGATATGTATCACATGTAGCTCAGTGCTTAAGACACAGTGGTATCTGTAGTGCCTTTTGAAAAACATGGTGTAGACACTCCATGACTCTAAGGCCTCCTGTTTCAAGATGGCACAAGCATATTTTATGTCAGGAAATCATATTAACCATATTCATTTGCCTTTGAGTTGAAGTACATGTAAACTTATTTCGGCTTCCTTAAAAACTTATTGGTCTTTGCATGGGATTTTTTTCTAGGCCACCTATTTGCAAGTTCCTCTTTGAATGTGTGGTTAACTATATATCTTTCAGCTATAGTTTATTATGATGATGATGATGATGATGATGATGATGATGATGACGTGACTAGTGGCCCATTGCAGGAAGATTCCTGCAAGAATAGGGCTTCCTGAGCCAGAGCGAAGCAGAGAAGGGAGTGAAGCCCGCCTCAGGTCCCTCCCGTCTCTGCCGCCTCGGCTCCCTCGCTCCCTTCTCCCTCCCTTCTTCACCATCTCTGCTGCCTCAGCTCTGTTCTCTTCTCCACGGCTTGGCTCCCTTCTGCTGCACTTGGCTTTCTTCTACGCTGTCTTTAGTCTTCGCTCGCCTGTGCATGCAAATTAATCGCCATCTTTGATGGGTTAATTTGTATATAGTTGCTCTGATTGGCTGGCGGGCATGGTCTGGTAGGTGGGCATGGCTTGGGTGTAATGGAGTGAGGGTTAATTTGCATATTACTCTTTTATTAGATTTATTAGATTAGAAGATTAGATTAGATGAGGTTAGGTTATAAATATAGATTGTTCCTGGTTTGTGTTAGGACATGACATGTCAAAGGACCTGCCTTCAGGCTTGGAGGCATTTGTTTAATCCCATGTGTAGTGGACAGTGGGGAGAGAGACTGAAAAAGGAACTGTGCTTGGTAAGGGGCAGGCTTTAAAATCTGTGGACTTTATATACAAAGCAATATTTTTTAAGGAATTCACATAACCCAATCCAAAACTGCTACCTAAAATGTATTAGAGAGAGAAACCAAGATGGCGGCATAGGTAAACATTTGGAATTGCTGCCTCGCACAACCATTTCAAAACCACAACGAAAAGAAAAAACGGACACCACCCAGACCCACAGGAAGGCTGGCTGAGTGGAAATTCTACAACTAGAATGAGACTGAGACTCAGAGGAGGTGTGGAAGTAAAGTGCAGAGGTACGGAGGCGTGAGGAAAGGGGCTCGCAGAAAGGGCTGGCAGCTGATTTCTCAACAGAAACTTTGCAGGCCAGAAGGGAGTGGCAAGAAATATTCAAAGTGATGAACAGCAAGAACCTACAACCAATTTACTTTACCCAGCAAAGCTATCGTTCAGAATTGAAGGTCCGATAAAGAACTTCACAGACAAGAAAAAGCTAAAGGGACACACTCAGGGGGCAGACTCAAGGGGCAGACTCAGTGAGCACCAAAGCCCCACCCAACCCGTATAATATGAAATATAATCACCACCCAACCAGTATTATATGAAATGCTGAAAGGTATCTTTTGAGAAGAGGAAGAAGAAAAAGTAAAGATAAAAATTATGAACAACAAATACATATCTATCAACAAGTGAACCTAAAAATCAAGTGAATAAAAAAATCTGATGAACAGAATAAACTGGTGAATAGAATAGAATCAGAGGCAAAGAAAGGGAGTGGACTGACACTTCTCAGGGGGGAAAGGGTGTTGGGGGTGTGGGAAGAGACTGGACAAAAATCGTACACCTATGGATGAGGACAGTGGGGAGGGTAAGGGCAGAGGGTGGGGTGGGAACTGGGAGGAGGGGAGCTATGGGGGGAAAAAGAGGAACAACTGTAATAATCTGAACAATAAAGATTTTTTAAAAAAGAATCAAGGATAAAATGTATTAGAGTTTTGATGCACCTGAAACAAATACAAAATAATATTGAATGTAAACTGTAATTGAAAAATAAAATGTATTAGAGTTTTGAAAGTTTAGCTAAATGTAGATACATTATTATACTGTTGAAATAAAGTCAGGATAATAAGTATATTTTATTTATAAGTATGTTGATTATACAAAAAAGGTAGTTCACAGCAGAGAGATTTTTAAGATGTATGTTGGAATTTATCGGGAAATACATTTAATGACATTATATTTTGTTTGTAGGAGTTCTTAATGCACTTTTGAAAAAAATTTTTCCTTAAACATGATTACTAAACTTTTTTTAGATATATTATCAATTTGGAGAATTATCTTTTATAATTTGATCATCTAGTTATGATTTTGGAAATCTGTTTCATTAAATGTCAGCACTTGCATATTATGTGAATATTTTTAACTTTTTATTAATGGAAAACAAAAAGTATCTATGTATATAATCTATATGTAGAAAAGGCTAATATGCAAAGTGTCCCCTCAGGAGTTCAATCAGGAGACCAGGAGTTTGATCACTCATTATGACCTGCACTGACCACAAGGGAGCAGCGTGGGACGTGGAAGGGTGCTGAGGGAGCGAGGGAAGGTGGAGGTGGGGAACTGCATGGTAGTGGCATGTGGGTGGTGAGGGAAGGGGTAGGCAGGGAACCTGATCAGTCCTGATGGCCAGGCCTAGGCACCCTACCCCCAGAAAGAATTTTGTGCACTGGGCCTCTAGTATACAATATAGGGAGAGACTATTATGTACCCAATTTACTTATTTGTCTTCAGTAGTTACCAGTTCTTGATGAATTTTATTTTAACTACTAGAGGCCTGGTGCACAGATTGTGCACTGGTGGGATCCCTCAACCTAACCTGCAGGGATTGGGCCAAAACCCTCTCTCTGACATCTCCCGATGGGTCCCAGGTTGCATGGGATGGTTCTCAGGTGATGCACCCTGAAATCAAGCTCCCTCCTCTCTGGTTCCACGTACGTCACCCAAGGACCACAGCTGCCAAGTCATTGTACCTCAGCAGCTCCTGAGTTGAGTGTCTGCCCCCTGGTAGTCATTGTGCATCATAGCTACCGGTCAGATGGTCGCTTAGGTTTTTACTTATATGATAATATAATAATAAAAGCATAATATGCTAATTAGACCAGACAGCTGAATGACCGACCTTCTGGACGAAGCTGTGGCTGTGAGGGCTGAGTCCCCTGCACAAATTTCAGGCATCGGACCTCTAGTATATATAGATTACTTGCACCCTTTTCTTGCTTCACTTTACATTGGATTATTATGAAGCAAATTTCAGGCACGTCATTACGTCCGCAAATACTTCCATATGTATGTCTAAAGGATAAGGATTTTAGCCCTAGCTGGTTTAGCTCAGTGGATAAAGCGTTGGCCTGCGAACCGAATAGTCCCAGGTTCGATTTCACTCAAGGGCACATACCTTGGTTACAGGCTCCTCCCTGGCCCAGGCCCTGGTTGGAGCGCATGCAAGAGGCAACTAATCAATGTATTTCTCTCACATCGATATTTTTCTCTTTCCCTCTCTTCCACTCTTTCTAAAAATCAATGGAAAAATATCCTCAGGTGAGGATTAAAAATGTAAAAAAATAAAAGATAAAGATTTTAAAAAATTACCATATTGTTGTGTCGAAAATAATTGTAATTCTTTAAATCATCAGGTATCCAGTGATTCACATCTGAATTTATATAAGTAATGATTTTATCTTAGCATTTAAATACAAAGGTGTCCTGTCTCTTTGGCACCCTTCGTAATATGTGAACATACTGCTCAGTGTGACTGACACAAAAAAAGTGTGTTTAGCCACAGGTTCAGCAGCACAGCTTGCTCCCTCACAGGTTGCTGATTTTTAAGGAGAATAGGTTATTTGGAACAATTGACCAGTAGCCTCTACTTATTAGTATCTTTTAATTCTTATTGAAAGGTAAGGTGTCCGCTTTTCACTCCTCAGACATTGCTGGAATCTTTTTATAATGTGGACACAATAAGTTAGAGTAGTTTTAAAAGTTTAAAGTGTAAACAGGTCCCTAGGTGTCTTGACCAAGAGTTGCTGTCCACCGAGCACTTGGGCCTTTTGTGGTTAAGCATTCTATTTGTGTTCTGTGTGGAATTTTGTGACTGTCACCTTCCAGTTGTTTTCTGGTGTGGCTCTTCTTTCAGCTGTGCTGGTGGTCATTTTCAGGTGGTAACTTAGCTTCGCTTCCTTCCCTAGATCACACGCGCTGTAACGTGTGGATTCTGGATGGAGACCTATACCACAAAGGCCTGCTGAAGTTTGCAGTTTCTGCTGAATCCTTGCCGGAGACCCTGGTCATTTTTGTTGCAGACATGTCTAGGCCTTGGGCTGTGATGGAATCTCTGCAGAAATGGGCTAGTGTTTTACGTGAGCACATAGATAAAATGAAAATTCCACCAGAAGAAATGAGGGAGCTGGAACGGAAGTGTAAGTAGAATAAAGTTTTCTTAATGGGAAAATTCAGTAGTCTCTTTGGGTGGTTCCAACCACCTTTCTTTTGACAATGTCGAGAGGCCACAAAGCTTCCCTTGCAGAGTGTTTGTGTTTTGCTTGCACCATTACAGTTGCTCCTGTAAAATCAGTAGTCAAAAACTAGTCAAGGCAGCCCTGGCCGGCACGGTTCAGTGGTTAGAGCATCGGCCCATGCACCAGAGGGTCACAGGTTCAATTCCAGATAAGGCCCTGTACCTACCTGCCTTGGGGGTTCATTCCCCACTCCCAGTGTGTGTGGGAGGCAACCAACTGGTGTGTCTCTCTCACATCAATGTTTCTCTCTCTTTCTCCCCTCTTTCCCCTCCCCCCTTTACTCCTCTAAAAACCAGTGGAAAAAATATCCTCGGTTGAAGATTTAAAAAGTATTTAAAGCAGTTTTTGTATCAAGTGTCACAGTTGAAGAATATTTATAAACCAATATTTTGTATTATCTTCATTGGTTCTCTTATAAAATAAGGGTTTCCCTTCCTCCTCCCAAATGTGACCAGTTCTGTGCATCTTTTTATATTTCTATTACTCTCTGCCTGCAGAGTTAGCATTAGTGGTATGGGGACTTAGTGTGATCCCTGCAGCTTGAGTCCTTTGCCTGGGATTCCACTGAGGTCCTGTGGACCCTCTTATTGGCAGGTTTAAAGGAAGCCCACAAGACACATCTTTCACTCCTACCTTAGTTCATTTTAGGATCCAGCAAATAGGATTTTAGTTCATATAAATAGGAAGGATGCCTTTCATTAAAATGAAAGGCTATTTTAAGACTAAGGATATTCCAGTCCTTTTGAGAACAAAGAACTTTCAAATTAAAGGAAGTTGTTTTGGTTGTTTTTTATCTCTCTTTAATGTGGTTCAGAAGCTTGTTTTTCTTTTCTCTTGCTTCTGTGCAGTTACATCAGCTTCTGTCCACTTGCCAGGAAAATGGGAGGGGCAGGGGCCAGGACTGGAGCTGTGGTGGCTGCGGCGGCAGCAGCAGTCATAGCCAAGGCAGGCGTGGCTCAGCTTGGCCTATTTCCACAGGATGACATCATTCCCTTTAGTGAATTAATGAGGGCTGCTGGGGCATGGCACACGGGATCCTCACACTTCCTGGCAAAAGGGTTCAGAAATGTTGATGTGCTTTTCAAATGGTATTTCTGGCTCTTTGTCTTCCTGTCATAACTTCCTAACTTGCTCCTGTTTCACATTAGCTTCAATAGGGAGTTTTGCATCTAATCTTTGATTTGCTGTATTTATGTGTGCGGCAGTGATTGGTATGCAGCTCAGCTCATCTGTCTCCAGCCACTGACCTTTCTAGATAATGCCTCTTTCCCCCTAAAATAGAGATCCTAGAGACAACTTCTCAGGATAGTTCTGAGGCTGAAAAGCAGTTTTTCTTTCACTGCATGTTTAGCATCGTGCCTAGATTAGTGGGTTAACGCACTGACGAATTCAGTTTCCGTACCTATTTTCTTAGAGTTATATGTAACTTTATAGATTTGTTAAAACAGAAAAAAAAATAGAAATTGAGCCAACTCTATTTTTCCTTCCAGATAGGGAGGGTACCTGCCTTGCATCAGGTCTGGTCTAGGTGTTGGGGATGCATACAGCAGGCTAGATGCCTGTTCCTTGGGAGCTTGTGTTCCCTTGACAGTGACAACACTAAATTAAGTTGTGTTCTTAGTCGTTGATGTCTGTACTTAGGATTCAGCTGCATGCGACACAAAACCCCACGTAACAGTGGCTTAAACACGACAGAGGTTTATTTCTCCCTCATGTACATGAAATCCAGGCCTGGAAAGCAGCTCTAGGAAGACAGGTCAAGGGCCCTGGTTCCTTTTGGCTTACTGCTTTGTCATCTCGAGAGTGTGGTTCTCTTCCCCTTGACAACTAGAGCTCGAACCCTCACATTCCTGTTCCAGACAGCAGGATGGAGGCAGAGGAAAGAAGGGCTGAGGGCTCGTGCCTGTAGTCTGTGTGGCCATGTGTTCTAAGTATCAGGGTTCGATTCATTTATGAGGAAGAAGAGAGAGGACCCTGGAAGGCAACAAGTAATTGCTGGAACCTCTCCATACCTCATGACTCTGGTCAATCTTCTGAGGACCTCTTTGTTTTCACCACCTCTCCTCTGCATGTCGAAGGAGTATCTTTGTTACTGCTGGTTTTAGGTTGCATTTTAATAAAGTTGTCTATCCTTTTGCTCAGAGGACTCATGCTTTCCAGATTAATGGGACTTTAGGTGTTGTATTGAATGGGCGAAGGGTGTTACCCAACTTAGTTTCCAATCTAACACCAGTCTTCTCCCTGCTGAGTTTGGAAAGCTGTTCCATGGCCAGCCACTGTCTTGTAGAATTAGGTTCTCCATTGGTCCTGAATCTGTGGCAGCCGTTTGGCTGCAGGACCCATCTGAGCGAGGGGAAGGGCAGAGCAACCCCCAGAGCTGCCAGAAGATTGTGCTTGTGTGTAGATTAGTCTTTCCTGCTTTATGCATGGGGGTTCCCTTGCTAACCAAGTAGAGCAGGGGTGGGGAACTTTCTGTCAAGGGCCATTTGGATTTTTAAAAAATATATTTTTATTGATTTCAGAGAGCAAGGGAGAAGGGGAGAGATAGAAACATCAGTGATGAGAGAGAATCATTGATCGGCTGCCTCCTGCACACCTGCACAGGGGATTCAGCCCGCAACCCGGGCTTGTGCCTTGAAGGGGAATCGAATCA
Source organism: Murina feae (assembly GCA_004026665.1). Classification (NCBI taxonomy): domain Eukaryota; kingdom Metazoa; phylum Chordata; class Mammalia; order Chiroptera; family Vespertilionidae; genus Murina; species Murina feae. Next base: position 30,737 of record PVJC01005489.1, on the reverse strand, counting down.
GTGGCCTCTTGGCTCATGGGTCGATGCTCAGCTGCTGAGCTTTACTGCCCAGGCCAGGGCCATGTTTTTGCTGCTCTGAAGTTGTAATGCTTCAACTGAATATGTCAGAATTGGCATTTTGTATCATGATCCCCCAACCCCTAATACTGCAGTAGGAGGCAGTTAGGAAATTTGTAACAATTCTTTTTGCTTTGTGCTTGTTCTTACCTTTTCTCCGTTTTCCAAAGCTGTCATATGTCTCTGTGTGTGTAATTTTCTTCTCCTTTTTCACCTGTAGTTGTGAAAGACTTTCAAGACTATATTGAACCAGAAGAAGGTTGTCAAGGTTCCCCACAGAGAAGAGGGCCTCTGACCTCGGGTCCTGATGAAGAAAATGTTGCCCTGCCTCTTGGTGACAATGTGCTGACTCATAATCTGGGGATCCCCGTGTTGGTGGTGTGCACAAAGGTGTGTGCCAGGGAGCTGCAAACTGGACTGGATTTGGCCAGTGAACAGTCACCATCTGTGAAAGAAACTGGGAAGCTTTAATTAGGCGTCTTCCCGAGGGAAAGTTGGGCTAATTCAGGATTCATTAAGGTACATTGAATATGTCGGCATAGAAAATGTCATTTAAACATTGTTGCTGGAGACATGACAACTCAGTTTGCTCATAGCCTGGGTTGATCTCTCCAAAAGTACTGTCAGTTTATCGAGTGATTCAAATTTAGAACTAAAAACAGTTTTCATGAGACTGTGTAAACCAGTTCATCTAGTCCAAACCAATGTTGAAAAATATATATGGAAGAGCAGAATTCTTTTGGGCTTTGGTCTGTAAAGTCTGTTGGACTTGAGATGATTTTCAGAAAGGAACATAGCCTATGAAAAGAAGGAAGGGAACTTGAAATTTCAGTTTCTTTTATTCTGCAGAATGATCAAGTGGGAATAGAAATTAAGTTCAGTTATAGAGTAACAAAGTTGTGTCTCTTACAAAATAAAAAGGATTGGCTTTAAAAACATTTTGAGTTTCAAAAGTACTTTATTCCCAGTCAGAGCCACTGTGTTGCCCAACTATAGGGAGTACCTTTTGCTCAGGTTCTGCAAGAATGGAGCCCACTGGAACGTGCAGTGCCCAGCCATACCCAGTAGGCCTGTTTCTTGATGTGACTTTGTTTGATTCTTGGAACCTTAGTGATCAGGATTTTATATTCCCACTTTACAGATATGGAAACTGAGGTCCAGGGTAAAAGAAAAAATATTCAGTTGCTTTTTTTCTTTAAAGAATGTTTATATATGTTTTTATTGATTTTAGAGAGAGGGGGAGGAAGAGGGAGAGAGAAAAACATCGATTGGCTGCCTCCTGCACATTCCCTCCCAGGGATAGAACTGGCGACCTCTTGATGCATGGATCAACGCTCAACCACTGAACCACCCTGGCTGGGCTGTCCAGTTGCCTTTCACTCTTGTCTAATTAATGCTTGGACTTTTACTTGTGGCTTTCTTTGGAGCTGTGATATTTTGTTGAAGACACGCTTCTCATGTGCATCAGGCAAAGATGCAGAAAGATAACTCTCTTCCTACCTTCCCTGCAGTGCGATGCCGTGAGTGTCCTGGAGAAGGAGCATGATTACAGGGACGAGCACTTCGACTTTATCCAGTCACATCTGCGGAGGTTCTGCCTCCAGTGTATCCTTGGGGTGCTGCTTTGGGATCCGGGGGCACAGGCTTCCCTCCATATGGAGCATCTTCAAGGAGATAAGTGCTTCCTGAATCCAGAAAGATTCTGCCAGGGGGATAATGTATACATCTTTTTACTAGTTTTGTACTTTACTATGTTGGAATATGAGATTTAAGAATTTTTGCCTATATTTGATCACTTTTATTTTTAATGCTATACATTTGATAGGCTTTTATATTTAGGAAGGAAGCTGATATTTGATTTTATTACCAAGATACTTTTATCATATCTTGGAAAACTTTTTAAACTTTGGTTCTTTTGTAGAAAGGGTTAATTACTCAACACAATATTGTTTTCGATGCTACAAGTGTTTTATGCTGTCCATGAGAAAGATGCTGTGTCAGTAGTTCCTTGAGTCCAGTATCTATAAAAATCCAATAGCAGTTGGTGCCATCGTCCCACTCCCTAGGGTGGGAGTGAGGGATACATTCCTGTCGCTTCCTTTGGACCCAGTGAGCTTGTCCAGCTCACTGGTGGTTACTAGTACATGTAGGTAGCCATCTCATAAATTTTGTGCTTAATGATAAACTTAATCACATGTGAGCATCTTCGTGGGAAAGAACCTGTGCCTTGGATATGCTGAGGGTGTTTTCCTGGGCTAGCTGGAGAGCCATTAACTTGACTCCTAAGAAGCAATCTTAATGGGTCAGAAAGTTTACATGTTAAAAAAGGAACTGCATGGCCCACTAGCAACATGCTCTTTACTTTTGACCTGGTTTGTCTGCTATTATCCTTTTAGTTTTTTTTTGTTTGTTTGTTTGTTTTTAGCATTTTATTTATTTTTTAATATATTTTATTGATTTTCCACCGAGAGGAAGAGAGAGGGACAGAGAGCTAGAAACATCGATGAGAGAAACATCGATCAGCTGCCTCCTGCACACTCCCCACTGGGGATGTGCCCGCAACCAAGGTACATGCCCTTGACAGGAATCGAACCTGGGATCTTTCAGTCCACAGGCCGATGCTCTATCCACTGTGCCAAACCGGCCAGGGCCTTTTAGTTTTTTTAAATTTTAATGCTTTCTATTGATTATGTATTAATCAAAAACTGGTCAACCCATGGGTAGTATTGTAAGGATTGTGCTTGTGTTTGCTTCTGTTTCCTGTAGTGAATTGATTTTCCTTAAGCAGATGGCTTAGATGGCGCTGCCTTGATTTACACATCAGTGAAGGAAGAAAAAAACCTCGACTTGTTGTATAAGTACATCGTTCATAAAACGTACGGCTTCCACTTCACCACGCCTGCCTTAGTTGTGGAAAAGGATGCAGTTTTTATGTGAGTTCTTTGTAGGTGATGCTTTCAAATTCTTTACTGTAAATTTGCTCTTTACTTTTTATTTTTCCAAGTAAGGTGCCTTCTGTCTTACACAGCCAGCTTTCTGCAGCCTTGGGGCAAAGTGCTTGGGCTGGACCTCACAGGTGATAGGTACACCCGCATTTCCCTCTCCGCTCCTTCCCAGATTACTTGCCATTCTGCCTCCAGTCTGAGAGAAGGGAGTAGCGTGAGTTCACGGGTGCTGCCTTTCGCCCTTGAGAGCAAGTTGCCAAAACTGAAGCCAGCCATTTTGCCACTTATTGTCTACTCTGGTAAAATACTAGCTGAGGGAGGGAGTGGAAGCAGAGGGAATTGGCGCTTTGGGGATTCTGAATGTTTCCTGTCGAAGCGTCTGGTTTCTCTCTGGTCATCAGCAGGCATCCCTATCAGCATGGGCTTCAGCTATTCTGCCTGCTTAGTGTGTTTCCAGCATTTCACATTTGGGGAGCCCCTGGGCAGGGATTTGGGTATCTGTTTGCCCAAGTTTGTGTCTTTCACTCACTGGAGAATGATAATGCTGTGGATGCATAAATAAATGTTGAAGCTGTGGTCTCTGAGAGGACTTATGCCATAGATCAATGTTTTTAATCTTAGATAATCTCTTGACTTAAAAAAGAATTATAGGGTATTCAGCAAATACTGAGCACTTTGTAGGTACCTGGGATCTGTGCTGAGTACACAGAAATGAATGAGAGGTGGTCTTGCACATGACCCTAGAGCAGTGGTTCTCAACCTGTGGGTCGCAACCCCTTTGGGGGTCAAACGACCCTTTCACAGGGGTCGCCTAAATACATCCTGCATATCAGATATTTACATTACGATTCATAACAGTAGCAAAGTTACAGTTATGAGGTAGCAACGAAAATAATTTTATGGTTGGGGGTTACCACATGAGGAACTATATTAAAGGGTCGCGGCATCAGGAAGGTTGAGAACCACTGCACTATAGAGAGACACACACAGCCAAGGAGAGGTAGGGGAATAGTGCGATAGTGGAGACAGTGCAGCAGGGAAGGCAGAGAAGAGTGATGCTAGAAGGATGAGTGGTGTGGGCCAGGCAGGCCAAAAAGAACGGAGGGGCAGGAGCGACAGTCTGTGAGAAGGCTGAAGGTGTGAGAGCCAAGAGCTCGGGACTGAATGGAGTACCTCCTAAACATTCAGGGAGAACCTCACTTGGGCTGTTTGTAGACAGCAAACCTAGAGGCTTGGACTGATATTAGAGAATTGTCTCTAAAGCAGTCAGTGGCAGAAGTGCAGAGTAGTATGTATTTGGAGTCAGCCAGTGCCCAGATCACACCTGACCCCAGGGAGCAGGAGGAGCAGGGAGCCTGGCTGGGTTTGGGGCTGGGCTGGAGTGGAGAAGTATCTTGCAGCTTCTGCAGGCTGCATGGGTCATGGCGGTAACTCAATCACGCCTTGTCCCCTTGCACTTTGGGTCCTCTAGGTAGTTGCCTCTTTGGGAGCTGATGACATCAGCAGGGTGATTTGGGTGCAGACCCCTGACTAAGCACTTCGTTGGTTTTAGAGCTGTGGAGCAGGAATTGAATGGAGAATGAGAGGCCTGGAGAACAGTCAGTCACCATCTTTTAGAACTTGTAACGTTCAAATGTAGGACATTTAAACTTGCTCCTTTAGGAAAGTCTGTTGGCTTGGCTTAGCTCAATAGATCCTGGGTACCATCTTGCCCTGTGATGTCGAGCTAGGCAGCATCGAGGAGCCTTAAAGATTCTTTGTGTCCCTTTGGTTTGGGCCCAGGATAGTGCAGGTCTTGGTTTTTCCATTGGCTCCAGGGTAGATTTTTCCAAACCAGTAAAATGTGTGAACCAATCCATAAGAAACTTGTCAGAAAGAAGAGTTCTCAGAGAAACAGCTCACAGGAGAGGTGCCTGCATGCCAAAGAGAAACAGCCCCATCCTGAGCTGTGGTCTCTGTGCTGGTCTCTGTATTCTCTGCTCTTAGAACAGGGCTCCATTGTGTCCTTGCTCTCCTGGATGGAGTTGTGGGAAGGCTCTGCACACTTGCTGTGGGTCAGCATGTGTAGTCAGTCAGGTCCCAGTCAGGCCTGCAGTGTTGATCTGATGAGTTCTAGCTGCAGTAGATTTTGGCTTGTCTACTGAAAGTTGCCGACGAGATCTTGTGGGAAAGGAACTCATCCAGGAGTCCTGTCTAACCCAGAATGTGCTCTGTACACTATAAGGCAGTCCTAGGTAAAACGAGTCAATCCCTTTTCTTTTTGCCTTTAGACCTGCTGGCTGGGACAATGAAAAGAAAATAGCCATTTTACATGAAAATTTCACAACTGTGAAGCCAGAAGATGCATATGAAGACTTTATCATGAAACCTCCTGTGAGAAAGGTACTCAAATCAATCACTTTAAGAGTTACAGGTATTTTTTTAATGGGAAAAGAAACCTATAAAGAATCAGGTTTTCCACATTAGACGATCCTGGGCCAGGGGGTAGTAATCCAAGGGCTTTATTTAAAAAAATCTTTAGATGAAGTGTGGTATTATGCAGGTGGATTTGGGTGGGGCTTGAGTGATGGAGTGGGGTTGACGTTTCCCCTTAGGTCCTGACAGTACCTCCGCCACCTCTGAACTGCTTAGTTGATCCCTTGTGCCTAGGGGGTGTTAGAACCTGCCAGACTTTCAGAAAATCACTTGGCCACATGCCAAGGCCGGTCTCAGAAAAACAGTCTCAGCAGGGATTCTGCCCAGACCCATGTGGAGACTCCAGCCCAAGATTGTCCTTTCAGCATGAATTTTGATAGTAGTTCAGATGTTCTTTGCCTCTGACCACAAATGAGTGTGTCTCTTCCCTTCACAGCTGGTCCACGACAAAGAGTTGGCAGCGGAGGATGAGCAGGTGTTCCTAATGAAGCAGCAGGTAAGACCAGTGAGGCCAGAGCAGAGGCCTTCTCACGAGTGAAATGCCAGTCCCCCGGGGCGAGGTTGCCGGCATCAGAGAGCTGCGAAAGGAGTTGCGAGCAGATCTCGTTTCCTTCCGTTTCTAGAATTGGCGCAGAGTAGGGATTAGAGCACCTGCCTCAGGGAATCCCTGCCTGCCTCGCAGATTCTGCAGTGATGGGCTTAGTTATCTTTTGAAGTGCCTTTTTTGCCTGGAAGTGTAGGTTTTCTGACATAATACCTCCCATATTGCCAGGTGCCCTGACCTCACTTCCAGTATTTCACATAGCCCCCACAGCCTTGGGAACGAAGGCGGGCGAGGTGATACACCCGTTCTGTAGGTGAGGAAAGTAACTTCCCCAAGCTGACCAGGGAGGCCAGAGCAGAGGCCTTCAGGATGCAAGCTCAGTCTCACCTGTTTCACTTGGACTGTTAGACATGCCACAGGTCTGTCTGAGGTGACATGTCTAACATTGGTTAGATGTGACATGTCTGGTGGGGCAGGCAGGTCAGCAGGGAGTGTTAACAGTTCTTTTGCCAACTGTTCCTCCCTTCTGTGCTTGCCTTGCTTCCTTAGCTTCAAAACTGATTATTTGGAATATATTTTTTCACCAAATACCAAACTGCTCAGTTGAAATTTTTTGCGTTTAGTGTTAAACCATGACTTGGTTGTTGTTAATGGCGCCCTCTAGTGGAGTACTTGGAAGTGTTTCTCCAGACCTTCAGTGCATTCACAGGTCTTGGTTAATGGCCAGTATGTCCCTCTCTTTGCAGTCACTCCTTGCCAAGCAGCCAGCCACGCCCACGAGAGCTTCCGTGAGTACCTTGAACAGACAGAGGGTCAAGGCCCAGTGTCTTGGGTGTCTTCAAATCTTATACCATTATTTGTAAGAGCGTGTGTGGGCTTTTGTATTTTCAAAGGGAATATGGTCCCCGGAAGGCCTAGGGCCAGGAACATAATAGGAACTCAGAAAATATCTGAGGAAGGAATACTCCTCTGGGAATTTGAGTGAACAGGCTTTGTTATCTTGATACCTCTTCTCTCAGGAGAAACAGGTCTAGAAAGGGATTGAGCTGGGAGCAAATGCCCGGTCCTCTCATCCTTCTCCCTAGACTGGAAAATACTCTGTAGACTCATGGTTTCCTTTTTGGAGTATGTATTTTCTGTTATTTGTATGCAATGGGTGACTTGGGTTGATTTTGGACTTAGGAATCCCCTGCACGAGGACCCTCTGGCTCTCCAAGAACGCAGGGCCGGGGAGGGCCAGCCAGCGTGCCTAGTGCCTCCCCAGGCACGTCAGTAAAGAAGCCGGATCCAAACATCAAAAGTATGTATCCTGTGTCTGTGGAGAGTGGCTTATTCCTAGGCCTGAGCTCTGTGGGGACTGAGTGGCTGGGTTTGGAAGGTAGAGACTCCTGGGCTGTTTTCCACATCCCCTCTCTCAAGGGGAGGAGCTTGTGTTTGGCAGAGGCCAAGCCCTGTTTCTTTGTTGGAATCAGTGGCCTTTGCACCTGATTTTATGTAAGACCTTGGTTAGGCAGTGCAGATTCCTTTGGAGAGGAATAGAGTATAAGAAGTCACATTAAAATGTGTGTTTTGAGTCCTTAGTTTTGTTTCTCATTATGTTTATTTTATTACCATTTATGAATTGTGGGACTTTCCCCCCTTCACTTCTCTTGTAAAGCTCTATTACTTATTAGTTGAAATAGCTGTTTTCCCACTGACTTAGTAACTAATACTCAAAGGTGTTGGGTGCAATAAGACCTCAAAACAAAATTTTATTCTTGCATGTTTGAAGACTGTCTCCTATTCTGGATAAGAGCTTTTCACAGCAGCTTTGGAATATTACAGGATTATAAAACTTTGAAAAACACTGTCTTGTGTACTTGGGGACAGGGAGATGATATAAAGCACAGGTTATCATGCCTCCAAACTAGTGGGAAATCTAAACAGGATTCCACTTATCAATCATGCTGACTTGTATGATTGCTCAGTATCCTAGGAAGACAGGAGCCACTACTGGATCATTCCAAGCTGAAGACTAGGTTTTATTTGTTTAATTGAGTTATCCAGTTTGTGTGACGCTTTTTTTCCTAATGTTTCCTTAGATAATGCAGCAAGTGAAGGGGTGTTGGCTAGCTTCTTCAACAGTCTGTTGAGTAAAAAAACAGGCTCTCCTGGAAGTCCTGGTGCTGGTGGGGTGCAGAGCACAGCCAAGAAGTCAGGTACTGAAAGACCCTGGAGACTTACGAGCCTTCTGGTTAGGGGTGCTGGAGGTGGGAGCTGGACGGGAGAGTGATTTCACCTGACCTGCAGACCCTCGGTTTCCTCAACAGCCAAGCAAAGGAAGCACTTCTCTGCTTTATACTGACTATAAAGAGGGTTACCTTATTACTGAGCAGGTTTCCTGGGCACATTTATGGTGGGATTAGTGTACATTCAGGTTCTCAGGAACTGACTATTGGGTGAGTTGAGGTATGTCCTAACCTATACATGTCCCCTGGTGTAGAAGCTCTGTCCATTGGAGGTCATGGTCTAGTGTGCCATTGGCATTTTATTTATTTAATTTGTTGAGATGCTTTACTGCCCCCCCCCTCCCCGTTTTACCATGCGCTGGAGCTGTGAACACACTTCTCACTGGAGGGTTGTAATTTTTTCCTGCATATGAAGCTAACCCCCCTCCATCTGTCCTTCTTTATGTCTTTAGAGCAAGTCTATATCTTAGAGGTCTCTGAAACAAATAATCAAGTTCCTTGGGAATTACACATTTTCCCTGGAAGCTTGAGGCCATTTTAGAAGTTCTTGACTCTTAATTTTCCATCGGCTGTAAGATATGTTAATTCAGTGTTTTCCCTAATGGGTGTTTTCGTATCAAAGGGTGCCATCAGGGAATCACTTCAGGTCAGCCTGATCAGCCTGGGCCTTCAGAGGCTCCTGAGTTCTTGCGGACTCAGAATCTGGTCTGATGGCCCAGGCTGTGAGCTGGTATTCCCTGGTTGTAAATAGGAATCTTTTGCTTGGGGGAACACAGACCTATGACATTTTAAGTAAAGAAGGACTGAATTTAGGTCTGCCTCATAATCATTGTAATGAAAAAAGCCTTTTTTCAATAACCCATCATTGCTTTTTTTTTTTTAAGGACAAAAGACTGTGTTGACAAATGTTCAGGAAGAACTGGATAGGATGACTCGAAAACCAGACTCCATGGTAACAAACTCTTCAACAGAAAATGAAGCCTGATCTTCCTTAAAAGTGCATATGTAAAATGACCAAATAACTCTGTATATTGATCTGCTAAGACCAGGATTTTTCTGATACGGCACATGCTATCAGTTTTTTGGGGCAGGGGAGATGAACTTAAAAAAAACACTTCATTGGCTTGTCCGAGTGTGAATTGCACATTTAGGAAGGTTATGTGTCAGATCCCGTTGTTAAGGAAAACCTTGGACTCGCGGGCATGTTGCTCTCTTGTGGGAAGCAAGGGCAGCTGGGACTTCATGTGGAGGGGAAGGTAGATGAAGAGAGAGAGAGAGCCCTCTTCTTCCAGGGCGGAGCAAATGAGACCGGGAAATCATCGATTAGATGGTTAGACTGACCAGGTGCGTTCTAGCAAATTCACTTGTTCTTGGTAAGCAGATGAAATAGCAGAAAGTCCAGGAAACAAAAAAGCTTAAAGGAGGAGTGAGAGAAGTGATGGTGGGGAAGCTGAATGTTGAAGGAGGTGAAGGAAAGAGGAGATGAGCAGTGTTAGTAAATACTGTGTGTTCGGTAGAAGTCAAATAATCATTTTTAAGACTTAATATCAGAAGCATTTCCAAACTAAACACTAAGCAGAATGGGAATTAGACTTGTTCTGAATGCATCTTTAATTTATGAAAGATGTGTTAAGTGTGGCTGTGCCTGAGTCAGGTGGAGCTGACCCAGGGATGAGGAGGATGGCAGCCTCGCGGGACTCAAGTACTTGGCCTAGGCCATGTTCTCATGGGAGGTGCGGGCTCCATGCATGTGCACTGTGGAGCAGACAGTCACTGGGATGTGTTTAAAGTCGGCAGTTACAAAATTAGTTTACTTTAAATAGTGGTGGTGTTTTTTTTAATAACTCCTGCTCTGTTTTTTAAATTTCAAAAACCTTTTTTTTACTACCACAGTCTGGCCTACAAATAGAGAATGGGTGACCAACCTCTCATTTTACTATAATGCAGAGTACTACAGAAAGTTTGAGGGAGGTTTTTAATGTAATTGCACACTGATTAATTGGCTTGCACCAATCCCTGCCTTACTGTCTGTGGAAGCCATATTGTGGTTCCACGGATGCAAAAGGGTCTTGTCCTAGCTCCCTGGTTTGATCAGTGCTATGAGATGGACAAACAAATGAATGTTTTATATTGAAAATGAAAATGATATACTTCTCTTGTTTTGTGTTTTTCATAAATGTAGCTTCTTTTTTTTATTTTTCTTACGGAAATAAGAGTTTCAGGTATCTCCATTTGGGGCAAATTTATGCACATTATCATGTCACAAAACCATTCTGGAAATGACTTCTGTGGATTTGAAATAGCACTTTTAATTTTATACATGATACAGAACTTTTAAATGCAAACACTACCATTAATTTAATGTCTAAAGCATTTGTTGTCAAACCAAGGGAAAAACCACAGTTCATTTATGTGGAGTTTACTTTTTTTATATGAATGTTTATTGTACTGTGTCTGAGCATAACTTCCCTAATGTTATTACTTTTACATACAAGATTTGAGTGACCACTAACATAGTACTGGGCATAACTTAATATCCTATGTTATAGAACAAGACTCTAAAACTGTCTTGAATTGCTTTTTTGTAAAGGTCTGAACACTGTTAAGGAGAAAGCTGAGTATTTACTTGCCTTTCTAACAAACATAAAACATGTTTCTTGTGCCAGTTTTATTGTTGAAAATACACTTTTTCACCATTTTTAAATTCAGTTTTTTTTTTGTAATGCATTGTGGTTTCCAATTACCAAATTGTTCAGGTAATGACAGTAAGCTGACTGTGGAGTGATAGTTGTGGGGTAGATGCCCAACAGCTTGTGACCACACTAGTGGTGGGGTCACTTAATTCCTCTGTAGTGACTGGGAGGGGGGCACAAAATGAGTGACCTCAGGAACAAGAAAGAATTCTTGGAAAGGCACATGCCTAAGAGGGATATGGAGTGATTTTAAATTTCAAAGCATAATTTTACTTTTCCTTTATTTTATTTTTTTATGATTTAAACTGATAAGCACTTTTGTGTCACTGGAAAATGTACTAAAACCGATGAAATGCTGAGGCACCTGTGTTCTGTGAAGGAGGGTTTCTTGGAGACCACTTTTAGTTTCTCATGACGAATGGATGCTCCTAGTACCAGAAGGAACTGTTGCATAGTGTCATGTGTTTAGTGGTTGCCAAAGTCTACCAACTTTGGGGAGCTACAGGGTTCTTTTTGGGAGGTGGAGGGATGGGAGGGTCTTACTGTTATTTTGGGGCTTTCAAGCATTGGAACCAAAGGCCAAACAATAAACAGCCTTTACTTTTTAAAGTAAAATTCATGTTATTTGCAGAATACACTTGTATGGTAGACTGTTAAATAGAATTTTATGACTATTTATATACATTATAGTGGTTACATCTGCTGTTAGTCTTTAAAATGGAAAAATCAAAGAAATAAGACCAGTTTTGAAGATGTGGCCTTATTGAGGCCATGAATTATTCTTTCCTAAAAAATGCAACGGGTATGCTGTTAGAATTATTTAATTTTGTTTGCACTTTTTTTTTTGACTGGCATTTTAAGATCAGTATTTAAATTGAAGACTTCGGGTTTCATTAGTTTTAACAAAGTTGAAAGCAACTGCTCTGTACATCATGACCTTAACAATGTTGATACTGTAAGTGAAAGTTCACTGTTGTCTCTATACTAAGTTTATTGGTGTTTTCACTTAAAATTAGGACTGCACATTATTCCCCGAGCAGCCCTGGTCCAGGGGGGTGGCTCTATCCGGATGCAGTATGCAGTCATGTGGAACCTTGCTTTCTAGTGCTGGGAAAGAAGATGTCTCTAATTACTGGCTCCAATAAACATGAATCCAGACTGCTTACAATTTTTGGTGACTTTCTTTATGACAAATCTTCCCACTGGAGATACATTGAATTGTGTCTGCTCGACATGTGGGGTGTCTGTCCTGTAGCTTAAAATGAATACCTCTCGAAATCCTCACAAATTCTGTTAAAGAAAAAACATTTGAAAGCCATATTTTGAGGTATGTGGAGTTCCACCTAGTGGGTAAAGTATAATGGGGTTTGCGAGTTGTCCAATCTGTTTTCTCTTGGATAAATTTTTGATTGTCTGAATTGGGCTAGGTGATTTTTATTTAACTAATTTAGAAGCCTTGAGGATTCATAGAGGACTTGCAGAGCAACTATATCATAATGGGAATAGTAAAATATGTTCAAGAAAATTAGATTCTTTGTATTAGACATCATTGCATTTCTGATTGTTATAGTTTAAGCATGTTGGTTTCTTTGTTCTTTAAAGCTGATTTAATATACAAATTTTCTCCCCCACATTTTATTTTGAAAAATTGTAAACCTCCAGAAAAGTTGAAAGAGAAGTATACTGAACTCTCATGTTCTTTTATATAAATTCACCCGTTAGTAATTATCACATTAGGAGTTCTTAAATGGTAATCTTCTTATCTCATCATTCTTTGTACATTTATTAGCTGGCATTCATCTGTAAAGAAGAGTTTTCTACCTTCTGCCCTTTTTGGGTTGTGGTTTTTACTATGAATTTGGTTTTTTGTTTTTTTTTTTTTTAATTTAAAGTGTTATAATCTAATAACTCTTATTTTTTATGCTCAGCTTGCCCCAGATTTAGAGTGGTAATCTCCTCCAACTAGTTGTCTTTTTTTTTATTTTTTTATTGAGATTTAATTCACAACTTCACATCCACTTTAAAATGTTGATTTCAGGGATTTTTTAGTATATTCACTATGCTGTGTACCCATTACCACTATCAGATTCCAGAACATTTCCATCACCCTCAAAAGAAACCCTATACCTAATAGTCCTAATTTTCCCATTCCCCTCCCCCAACCCCCCCATTCCTTGGCAAGCACAAATCTCTCTATGGATTTGTCTACTCTGGATATTCTACATAAATGAAATGATACAATATATAGCCTTTTTGTGTCTGGCTTCTTTTATTTTAGCACTAGAGACCCGGGTAGGGTCCCTAGGCCTGGCTGGTGATTAGAGCCAATTCAGTTCCCTCCTCCTTCCCTCATTCCCTCAGCACCTCTCCTAGCTGCTCGCCCACCATATTCTGCGCTGCAGCGCACATTATAGTGAGTGAATTCCCAAATTCCCCGTCAAACTCCAGAGGGGACAATTTTGCATGTTAGCCTTTTATTATATAGGAAGATAATGTTTTCCAGGTTTATCCATTTTGTAGCATGTATCAGTAATTTACTTTTTTTTAATGACTGAGTAATGTCCCATTGTATGGATAAACCCCTATTTTATCTGTTAATGCACATTTGGGTTTCCAATTATTGGTTATGAATAATGCTTCTATGAACATTCATAAGTTTTTGTATAAACATGTTCTTTGGGGAATATATCTAGGAGTGGAATTGCAGTGTCATATGGTAATTCTACACTGAGAGGCCAGATTATTATGACTGGCTGGATTATTATGACCACCCCATCAGTACTTCATTGGGCCACCTTTCGTCTTCAATATTGTGGTGATTCTTCTTGGCATTGACTCCACCAGATGTTGAAAGGTGATGCGAGGCATCTGACACCATGCCTGACGAATAGCACTGTCCAGTTCTGTGAGATGTGATGGTTGTGGAACCGCCTGACTGCTCTTTTCACTTCGTCCCACAAATGCTCAATTGGGTTGAGATCTGGTGACTGTGGGGGCCACCGAAGCAAGGTAAAGTCTCCCTCATGTTCTTGAAACCACTCCTGCACAGTACGAGCACCGTGTCATGGCGCATTGTCTTGTTGGAAGAAGCCATCTTCATTGGGATACGCCATCAACATGATAAGATGAACCTGATCTGCAACGATACTTAGGTGTGTTGTGCTATTCAGACATTTATAATGGTCTGGCCCGCTAGCAACTTCAGTGTGAAATTATAGCTAATTTGCCTACAAACATCAGGTGGTCATAATAATCTGGCTACTCGGTGTATGTTACCTGAAGAAGTACTAAACTATTCTGTAGTAGCTAAACCACTTTGCATTCCCAACAGTAATGTATAAGGGTTCATTTGTTTAAAAATTGATTTCAGAGAAGGAAGAGAGAGAGAAACATCAATGATGAGAGAGAATCATTGATTGGCTCCCTCCTGCATATCCCCTACTGGGGTGGCGGTTAAGCCTGCAACCTGGGCATGTGCCCTTGGCTAGAATCGAACCTGGGACCCTTAGTCTGCATGCTGATGCTCTATCCACTGAGCCAAAGTGGCTAGGGCTGTATAAGGGTTCTGATTTCTCCATATCTTGGTCAACACTTGCTTTCTGTTGCTTTTAACTATAGTCATCCTAGTAGATGTGAAGTGGTGTCTCAATGACTAATGATGTTGAGCATTTTTTAATGTGCTTATTGGCCATTTATATATCTTAAGAGAATTGTCTAGTCACCCCTTTTGCTCACTTAAAAATTGTTGTTTTATTGAGTTGTACGAGTTCTTTTTATATTCTAGATATTAGACTCTTATCAGCTGTGTCCTGTGTACACCCCTCTCTCCGAACTGGTCTTTGAACATTTCCTTTCTGGCACAAAAAGATGTTCCACGCTAATTTTACATTTCCCTACCTTTCACCTGGAATCAGCCATTTTCCCAAGGAGTCCTGCTTCCTTTTAGTGGGGATTGGTAATTAGAAACTAAGATCTGGACCAGCAGTTGCCATTTGATGGTCCGTGATGACCGGTGATCCGTGAGGTGCTAAAGGTTGGTGACCGCTGGTTTAAGGAAACCTTTGGAGCAGCGGTCACCAGCTGGTGGTCCCTGGACAACTGGTGATCCGCTAGGTCTGAACGGCTGGGGACTGCTGATCTGGACTGTAGGCATGCTTGACGTTACTGGGTGCTATTCCATCTAGGCCCTTTCAGTGGGCATACGGTATGTAATTTTAAAATATTTAACATTGCTTGAAACTTGATTTACATCAGTTGTCTTTATTCTTTCTTATGGTTTCATAGTACTCAATTGTGTGGCTGCTCCATAGTTGATTCAACAAGTCTCCTATAGCTGGACTTTTAGGACACTTCAGTCATGTTTTTACATAATGCCACAATGAATAGCCTTGTGCATCTGTTGTTTTTACTTGTGGAAATGTATCTTCAGGGTCATTTCCTAGCAGTGGGACTACCTAGTCCAGAGGTGGGGAATGTCTGGCCTGGCCCTGCCAAGGCATTAGGGGTGAGTTAATTAAATGGTTGACCAAATAGCAGGCTAATTTTTAAAAATATGTTTTTATTTATTTCAGAAAGGGAGAGGGAGAGATAGAAACATCAGTGATGAGAGAGAACCATTGATCAGCTGCCTCCTGCACGCCCCCTACTGGGGATTGAGGCTGCACCCCGGGCATGTGCCCTTGACCAGAATCTAACCCAGCTACCTTCAGTTCACAGACTGACGCTCTATCCACTGAGCCAAACCAGCGAGGGCAGCAGGCTAATATTTAAGTGGATATTAAATTTTGTATGGTCTTCGAACGATGTTATAAATATACAAATGGTTCTTGGCAGAAAAGGGTTCCTCTCCTAGTCAAAAGGTAAATAAAGGTACTTTTGTAGTTTTGTTTTGAGACGATCAGTCTTCCATAAAGGTTACATCATCCTGTACATCTACCAGCAGTTGTAGAAATTAGGAAGCTTGGTGAATAAACACTTATTTGGGGGATTACTTGGTGACACGAGTAGTAGCATTGTAAAGCGAATGCTTATTTTTAGAGATTGCCATATTCCAGTGACCCTAGATGTTTCATATAGAATGATTTAAGCTTCACAACAACTCAGAGACAAGTGCCTCTATCTTAGTTTCCAGATGAGGAAACTGAGGCAGGGATAGACTAAACAGCTACGAAGATCAGAGTTAGAATTTGAATTCAAGAGGTTTAGCTTCTGAGTTTCAGCTAATTGTGGTGCTGTGCAGGTGTTTATTGTACTCATTTAAAACAGATGGGGAAATATGCCAATTGAAAGTGTTTTCATATGTGCTCCTAAGCACATGTGTGCTGCTGTTTAACCTTTTCCCCTTTCTGTCACAGATGGAGGAGTCATTCTTGTTAGATGGGAAAATGTGGCAGAGAATGCACCCAAAGAGAAAGAATACAGTTCACCTGTAGAAAAGGGGAGGGGTCCACAGTCCGTTACTTCGCTGAGAAAGGCAGGTTGTGCCCGCCACTCTCCTATCTTGGAAGGATAGCTGCTTCTCCAGGCATGAAGAGCTTAGAGGTCACCTGTGGCAAGGGCTTCTGGCAGCCCTGAGATGTAGGCTCTCACCAGATCCTGCTATCTCTGTTGGGAGCAGTGCATGGAGGGAGGCAGCTGGACTGTTGGGAAGGGGAGGATTAGAATCCGATTAGTTCCAGTCCTGGTACTTCCTCTGACCTTGCAGAAGTCTTACTATGGAATCAGGCAAATTTCGTTTAGACAGATAAGCCATTGATCAAAAAGCAGAACAAGAAAACAACCAAAACTGGGGAACTTCACCCTTCTTAGGCCTGTCTTCGTAAAGTGGGGATAAATGTCTTTCCATTCACTGTGAACATTAGAGGAGGTACACATGTGCCTGGCATAGGGTAGGTTTTCAGTGTGATTGTTGACCCTGAAAATACCTCCAGGAAACTCCCTCATAAACATTGTTCCAGTGATGCCCCCTTTGTAGAATCTACTATTTCTGTCTGTGGCATTTTACATTTTGTCGTTTAAATATCATCGACAAAACAGGTTGGAGGGATGGATATCCTGTAACCACTCTCCTGGTGTAGTTCCCATGGGATGCCACAGCTGAGCCCTCGATCTGGAGGCAAGGACAGTCAGTGCTTGCTCTTTAGTGCTCTATTCCTTACCCTGCAAAGCCTACAGGTAGCCACAAGGATGCCTGCTCTGACTTGACTTGCTTGATGAGGCACAGATAGTGTGTTCTGATTATGAGGAGACTGCGATGACATGCCGGTAGCAGTGTTGGGAGCAGGAGGCAGGAAGAAGCTAAAACCACTGCGCATGGACAGATGGGCCAGGCCACACTTGAACTTGAAACATAGCCCAGAAGTGTCTTTCTGGGCTTTGATTCTGGGGAAATCTTACAGCTTCAAGAGGGAGAAGGTGCTGAGATAGGGGATTGAGAGGCCAGGAATGGGGCTATGGGGGAGGGGGTGCTAGATCAGTGGGAACAAGGGTTCTTTTTGGGAGGGTTGAGACCTTGGGCAGCATTTCACAGAGGAGGAGCCTAACCTTTCAAGTGCTTCTAATCTTGTTAATAAATTCCTATGTGAATAAAGTTAGCACTTTTCCCAGTACTGTTAACAGTGCATTGTGTTCTGTTTGTTGTTTTGTTAATCCTCACCCGAGGATATTTTTCCATTGATTTTTAGAAGGGAGGGAGGGGGAAAAAGAGAAACATTGATATGAGAAAGACACATTGGTTGCCTCCTGCAAGTGCCCCCACTGGGACCAGAGGTTGAACAGGCAACCCAGGTACATGCCCTTCCTGGGAATCAAACCCAAGACCCTTCCCTGCATGGGCCAATATTCTGTCCACGGAGCCACATCGGGCAGGGCTGAACTGTGTTCTGTTTTGACTGTTTTCATCAAGCAACTCAAGGTAAATCACAAGACTGTCAAGGTATTTTCATATATGATGTTTCTCTAGAACATTTAATGGAATGTAGTTAACATTCCTAAATGGTCATCAGGCTCCTCCATCTTCCCCACCCTGCCTCCCAGCAAATCCTCCTCACCTAATAAGTTCCTTTAAAGAACTTCTATTTAAAGTTCTAGAAAAGACAAAATCTGAATTTCAGATTATAAGCATCTTAATTTTTGTTAGGAGAAAAATTCAACAATTTAAAGTATGTCCCTTTTTAAGGCAGTAATTTATTTTAGAGAGTGGGGTTGCTTGGGTACATCTGTCAGCGGCATGTGGCATGTTACATCTGTCCTTGATATTTAAAATATTTGGCATCATTTTGCTGGGAATCCATTTCTGACCTACTCAGAATCATCTAACAAATGTTAGGCTGGAATTAAACTTTGGAGTGTATAGGAACCCTAAATACTATACTTGTTTAAACTTTGCTTACAGATAATATGTGCATGTTGAGAAGGTATGTCAGCAATTCCAATTACTCTTTGGTAGTTTTGCTCCCTGAAAACCCATCTGAGAGGATATGTTCTCTCTACAGCAGGCCCACGGGAGGCGAGCAGACAGCAAGTCACTTAACCTCTCTGAATCTTGGCCCCTCTTCTGGAAAGTGATGTGGAGAATCTTACTTATCTCATAGCAAGCTGGCTGCCTTGAGATGCCTGCTTCATGCAGTGCCTAGCAAGCAGATAGTCCTGAAATTGAACCAGCCCTGAACTAATGGTGTGCGAGACAAAGATCTTAGTTCTTGAAAAGGCCTGAGAAAGCATCCCTTTAAAGATGGGGAAAGAGCCGGACCCGTGGCTCGGTTGAGCATTGACCTGCGTCGGGGCGCATGCCCAGGTTGCAGGCTCGATCCCCAGTAGAGTGCGTGCAGGAGGCAGGCGATCAATGGTTCTCATCACTGATGTTTCTCCCTCCCTCTCTCTGAAATCAGTAGAAGTATATTAAACAAAATGATGGGGAAAGAGACCAGAGGGGAAAATTGTCAAGAACACACAGGAGGGAGCAGAATCGTGACTGAGAATCCAGGAGTCGTTGCTGCCTTCTACTCCATCTGCATACTTTCCCCACCCTGGGCAGTGCCTAACACCAGGTTTTAAATCCAAAGACATGAACTGCTAGTTTAGACTGAGCAGGAGAGCTATTTTAGGGCAGACAAGCTTTCAGCACACCATAAATTCCATCACCTGGGCAACTGCCTGATTTCTTAGGCAAAGCAGTTCTCTGCCATCTGCATGCGTGGGCTTCCGCATAAGTGGTTGAAGTATGTGGCCTCCTGGGGCCTCCTCCCTGCTGCTCCTCAGCAACTAACTGCTATCTCCTAAGGAGCCGTGGGTGACACTCAAAGATTCCAGTGATAAGGAAGAGAACTAGGTGGACCCTGCTCCTGGGGCTGATAGTCCTGGGAGCAACAGACAAGCCAGCTGATGTCTCTACCGCACAATCAGCTTCTCTGCTCAAAATAAAAACCCAAATCTTTGTGGCAATCTTTCTTTTTCTCACTGACTTGGCCTTAAAAAATCTTTAGGTGGACAGAGCATGGTAGATGTCTGGGCTGGCTGCGAGCTGTGAAGACCCAGAGCGAGTCTTTGGAACCTGAGCAGAGTAAAGAGAATGTCTCTGGGGTGTCGGGGGATCGGATGGGAAAGTGGTGTGGCATGGAAAGATAGCCCAATAGGGTGAAAAGGGCATCTTCCTGAGTGAGAATGTGGGGGGGGGGGGGCACAGGGTGTCAGAACCCAAGTGGGGCTGGCCCAACTCCGTATAAGCCCATGAGGTGAAGGGTACCCACATGGGTTGTCAGAACCTAAGTGGGGTGAGTGAGAAGGATGGTTCAATGCAGGGTCACGTGGCAGGAGGGCATTTGTGCAGGGATAGGGGTGGCAGTGGGGTGGGAGGATGGTTACATACAGGAACGTTGATCCAAGTAAGTTAATGCATGAAAGAAAATAGCCAGATTTCTCACTGACAAAGAAGGGTGTTAAAAATAATGGAAAGAAAACTAGAATGTTGGAACTATCAGTGTGTACTTATGGTCTTATGGTTTTCAATACACACATACACAGATATAAAAGTGTGTGTACATATATGTGTGTGTGATATATATATAATATCCTAGATGTTTGCACTGAGCAGTCCTAATAGCAATGAGCACACCGTGTGCCTACATCTCCGTTTCTAAGTACTATTTCCAATAAAATAAATCTGGTGAAAATGGCTGATTCCAAGGCTGTGGCAAGCAAAGTGTAAGTGAGCTTGGAACATATGTCCCAGAAAATAAAAAGGGCTCAAAACACAGAAACAAGAGCCCACTGGACAAATCAATGACAATTTGAGCATCAAAAAAAGAAAAGATTGTAATGGAGTATATATATATATATATACCCATTGAATAAAATAGGAAGTCATGAGTCTATATTGATATATAATATAAGAGTAATATGATAGTTGCGCCACTCCACTACATCCCAAGCCATGCCCACCAGCCAATCAGAGCGACTATATGCAAATTAACCCAACCAAGCCGGCGGCCGGCAGCCACAGAGCTAGAGCAAACAGGAGGCTTCCTTGCCCCGGTGATGGAGGAAGCTGCCTACCTAGGCCGGCTGTGGCCTCTGCTCAAGGCAACAAAGTTTTAATTAAAGAAGATAAACTCTAGATACCTGCTTCTAGCCAGCCTTGCTTGCTGGGAGCTTGGGTGGCTGGGGACTGTGGCCAGCCTGCAAACAGCCATCAGCCACTTACCCAGGCTGGCCAGACACCCCAGCAGGAACCCCCTACCCTGAAAGGGGTGTGGCCAGTCTGAAAACATCCCTCAGCCTTCACCCAGGCTGGCCAGGAACCCCAGCGGGACCCCCATCCTGATCCAGGACACCCTTCAGGGCAAACCAGCCGGCCCCCACCCATGCACCAGGCCTCTATCCTATATAATAAAAGGGTAATATGCAAATTGACTCTGACAGCAGAACCACTGGGAATGACTGGTCACTATGATATACACTGACCACCAGGGAGTAGATGCTCAATGCAGGAGTTGCCCCTGGTGGCCAGTGCACTCCCACAGGGGGAGCTCTGCTCAACCACAAGCCAGGCTGACGGCTGCTTGTACAGCAGTGGTGGTGGTGGGAGCCTCTCCTGCCTCAGCAGCGCTAAGGATGTCCGACTGCAGCTTAGGCTTGCTCCCTGCTGGCAGGTGGATATCCCCCGAGGGTTCCCAGAGGGGGCACAGGCCGGGCTGAGGGACCCCCCCGCCCCAGTGCACAAATTTTTGTGCACTGGGCCTCTAGTATATTAATAAACTGATGGGAAGTTTCATGACAAATAGCATTCCTTGTCAAAATTTATATTTATGTAACTTATTCGTGGGTTATCAGACATTACAATTAATATTTGGATGCTTAAATTGTCCCAGTTTTTTCTTTATTACAAGGCAGGAAAAAGAATAACTTGCAGTGGAGAAGCCTGGTAGACACAGCCTAATCAACTGATCAAAGGGGGCATCATTAGGACAAGGAGCAGTCACAGGCCTCCTGACAGGCTGTGCTAAGAACTCATTCACTTCTGGGGTGTTTCTGCCCAAAGTGTAATCCTGAGGAAACATCAGACCAACCCAAATTGAGAGGCATTCTCCAAAACAATTGGCTGTAATCTTCAAAAGTGTGAAGATCATAAAAGTCAAGACAAGTCTGAGGACCTGTTTCAGTCTGAAGGAGATAAAAAGACATGACAACCAATGGAATGCATGATTCTGAATGGGGTCATTTTGCTACAAAGACAGGGACTTTTGGCAAAACTTGAATGGGATCCAAGGGCTGGTGGTAGTGATGTGTCAGTAATGATTTCCTGATTGTCTTCTGGCAAAGGAGAATGCCCCTGTTTGCAGGACATACGCACTACTGAAGTGTTCGGGGATGATGGGGTATTAGATTGGCAACTCACTTTCAAATAGGTAAGTGGGGGGAGTTTTTTTACGGTACTTACAGCCTTTTAAATGTTTAAAAATAATTTTGATGTTGTTTCCAAATAAATCATTTAATTAAAACAATCTTTAGGTCTGCCCATGTACACAGGCTAAAAAGTGCAAGTGGTGTGACATTCAGGCCTTTGGCAATAGCTCCTAGAACCTTCACCCACATAACTTCTTTAAGTGTGTTCCTCAGCCACTATTTCACTCCCCTCCCCCTAATATCTTGGTGTCCCAGCCTCTGCCCTTCCCATGTCCCAGCATCATGTTTTCCTGTCCACTCTGATCACTTAAGGCCTGTCTGTCCTCAGGCTTAGCTCACGTGCCCACAGATTTGGGGGCTTCAGCCCACTTCCTCTCCAAGAACCAGGCTCCCTGAACCACCGAGGGCATTTCTAGCTGCCCCAGGTTTCCCCAAATGAGTCTCGAGACCCCTAGATGGTATCTATAGATATATACTCTTGGGGGCTCGGAGGCCTTTTTTTTCAAGGCCCACCATTTTTTAAAAATATTTTTTTATTGATTTTAGAGAGGAAGGGAGAGGGAGAGAAACAATGACAGAGATCATTGTTTGGCTGCCTCCTGCACGCCCCCTACTGTGGATGAAGCCTGCAACCCAGGCATGTGCCCTGGACCGGAATCAAACCTGGGACCCTTTAGTTAGCAGGCTGATGCTCTAGCCACTGAGCCAAACCAGTTAGGGCGAGACCATATTTTTTTTTAAGGGCTCTACATTATTCAGGGTAACAGAATCTCTACTCCCTATTTGATACAGAGGAGATAAGATTTTGAATTATTCATCTGTACTTTTTGTTTTCGCCCAAATCTGATCATGTCAGTCCCTGCTTAAAGAGCACAATGCAGCTCTGATGGCCCCCCTGCCCTTCAAATACCTTTTAACCTCTCCCTGTCTGGACAGGAACCCAGACTGCTCACCTTTCTGAACCTCTCCGGCCTTTCTGATAGGGCCTTTGCTTAGGATAGCTATTCTTCCCAGAATGCCTTGCCCTGCCTTGCTTGTTCAGAATAGTTATGCTTTCAAAGCTCGTTACAAAATATTTACAGCAATGAGTAAACATTTGCTGAGTATCTACTTTGTCTCAAGCACAATTCTAAACTCTTTACAGATGAGGAAACATGCCACAGAGGTTAATATCTTGCCCAAGAATATGCAACTAATGAATGTAATCCTGTGTCCCATGAATGGTTTATTGCATGCCTATCCCACATCTGGCCCTGAGACACAACGGAGATAAAAGAGGCCTTTGCCCTTTCAGAGCTTATGGCTAGAAGGGCTGCAAATAGATGAGTAAACAGTGAGTCATAACCCCTGTGATGAATACTTGGATATAAGGAACTAAGGAAGCCAGGGCTGGAGTACCTGACCCAGCCTGGGGACCCAGGAATTGAGGGACATTCTGCAAAACGTTGATAACTGATATCTAGCTGGGTGAGTTGATGTCTAGCCTGAGCCCTACAGGATGCCAGGAATTAGCCCACCTTAGTGTCTGTTTTGAGCATTTAATGAGTTAATATGTGAAAGCTAAGTAGAGCAGTGTGCGGCACATGGGATGTACAATAGCTGTGCCTCCGCCGCCGCCTCTCCCTCCTACTAGCCTCATAAAGGAATGGGTGTGCTTACTGGCGGGAGGCATCAGGTGAGATTATGAATTATGCTTTGGCCTCATGGGATTCAGGGCACACGATTCCATAACAAAGGTAGTATCTGTGGGCAGTTGGATCGAAGTGGCTGGAGCTCAGGAGAAAGGTCGTGTCCTAGGAAAGGAGATGAAGCGAGTACAGTTGTCCCCTCTTACCTGGGTGCACTTTAGCAGTTCCAGTTTCCTGAAGTGTCAGTTACTCTTAGTCAATCTCAGTCCAAAAATATTAAGTGAAAAATTTCAGAAATAATTCAGAAGTTTTAAATTGAACATTGTTCTGAATAGTGTGATGAAATCGCACTCTCTCCCACACCCTCCTTCTCAGAAGGCAAATTGTCCCATTGCCCAGTGACTACACACTGTGAGTGCTTCCTACCCGGTAGTTACTTAGTAGTATTGCCACAGTGCTTGTGTTTAAGTAACTCTAATTTTATTTAGTAATGGCTCCAAGTGCAAGAGTGGTGGTACTGGAAATTCAGTTATGCCAAAGAGAAGCAATAAAGTGCTCCCTCCCCGCCCCCTTTAAAAAAAAAAGATTTTCTTACTGATTTTTAAAGAGGGGAAGGGAGAGGGAGAAGAGAGAAACATCAGTGTGAAGGCAATTCAACGATCAGCTGCCTCCTCCCTGGAATCAAACTGGCAACCTTTTGTGCATGGGACAACATTCAACCACCTGAGCCACAAGGGCTAGGGCTACCGTGCGCCCTTTAAATGTAAAGGTGAATATTCTTGATAAGGAGAGGAAAGATATATAACGAGGTTGCTAAGATCTATGATAAGAACGAGTCTCTGTGGAATTGTGAAGAAGGGAAAAGAAATTCTTGCTTGTTTTGCGGTGTGACCACAGTTATGGCCACAGTGCATGGACAGGTGCTGAGTTAAGATGGAAAGGCGTTCGTGTGCTCTCCCTGCCAGGAGCACGCTGTCACCTTGCCCATCTCCCTCCTCTTCCCCCACAGGTGTGCACCTCTTAAACTCTAAGAGTCCACAAGACTTGCAACCAGGGAGCAATGGGTAGTGGCAGCTCGTCCTGGTGAAACTCCTGAACCTGTCTCCAAGGCCCCCTTTTCTCTGACTTCCCAGTGAGCCAAAGCAGCCCTGCCTAGACTCTCTCCTGTTGCTTCTTCTATGCCCTTCCTTGTTTCACTGTCCCCAGCTTTAATACGTGTACACACACACACACACACACATACACACACGATGGAAAGGCATTAAATTTATGGGTGAAAAACACGAACAGAAAATGTGTTGTGCCAGAAAGCACTGAGCCTATAGGAAGACTTCAGCAAGGGATCCTCTGAAAAGAGTGACATCCAACCATTTAGGGCAAGTAAGAGATGGTTACAAGCAGGTATTGTGAGAGAGGCCACATTCACATAACTTTTATTACAGTGTATTATTACATTTGTTCTATTTGTATTGTTAATCTCTCACTATGCATAATTTATAAATTAAGCGTTATCATATGTAAGTATGTTTGGGAAAAATATGATCTATGGATGTATGGTTCGGTGCTATCTGTAGTTTCAGGCAACCACTGGAGATCTTGGAATGTATCCCATGCAGGTAAACAGGATGGCTGTGACCTGAGAAACTCTAGGGGCCAGTCCTATGACGATGACTGAAAAGAGCAAGCAGAGAGAGAGGATGTTCAGGAGAGCCTGGGCCATACAGGGAGGCAAGAAGGCAGATACATTTGGCAAGATCGCACTGCTGTGTAAACTTCTTAGCCTTCAAGACTTAACTCCATAGCGCCTTCCCTGCCCTCCTGGCCCAGGTACTTGTATTGACCTTGTATCCTGCAGGTACCTGCAGCAGCACAATCCTGCCCTCTCCACAGACCTAAGCAGACTCTTAGAGGAGTTGAGACTCTACATCTCGAGTGCTGCCTTTGCGTATGGAAGTTCACGAACCCCTGCAATTCTAGAGAAAATGCTCAGGTGGGAATCTCTGGCTCAACTAAGGTTCCATGCCCACCCTGAGCTGTGGTCGAAGAGGGCAAGGAACCACTTCTCCTGGGAGGTGAAAGTAGAGGAGGAATAGGCGCAGGACAAGGTGGTGGTGCTGTCATTAGAAGCAGGGGGCCTGGCTGGTGCTGCTCGGTGGTTGAGCTTCAACCCACGAACTAGGAGGTCACAGTTCGATTCCTGGTCAGGCACATGTCTGGATGGCAGGCTCGATCCCCAGTAGGGGATCACTGATGTTTCTCTCTCTCTCCCCTCTTTTCCCTTACTCTCTCTGAAATCAATAAAAACTAATTAAAAAAAAGAAAAGCAGGGGGAGCCCTAACCGGTTTGGCTCAGTGGATAGAGCGTCGGCCTGCAGACTCAAGGGTCCCAGGTTCAATTCTGGTCAGGGGCATGTACCTTGGTTGCAGGCACATCCCCAGTAGGGAGTGTGCAGGAGGCAGCTGATCAATGTTTCTCTCTCATCGATGTTTCTAACTCTCTATCCCTCTCCATCTCTGTAAAAAATCAATAAAATATATTTGAAAAACAAAAGAAGAAAGAAAGAAAAGCAGGGGGATGGATGCTTGGCAGACAGAAGCAAACATGTCTGTCCTGGTTCCACAATTACTATCCGCACAGCATGCAGCCCAGGGCCGGACAGATGGGGGTGGGCCATCAGCAAACGTTTGGTTTATGTAAGTTGCCTCCTGGCTACCGCAGCTGCTCCCTGAGGTTCACAGGCCAGTTTAGGCAGCACCTGGCCTGGCATGACCATGGGTACTGGGGGTAGGTGAAGGCAGTGCTCACCATTCCTTGGAGCCACGTTTTGTGCCTTCTTCCCAGAAGGCCATTCTTCCTCTGCCATGGGAAGGGAAGGCAGCCGGGGAGAAGCCAGAAATTGCTGAGCAGACGAATCTTCCCTGAGTTGTCAAGTGCCAGCAAGGTCTGGAGGCCACAGTAGGAACAGGGGTCCCACAAAAGCTGGGATTCCACTGGAGGCTCTGGGGAGGGATGCAGATGGATTGGCTCGCGTTGTTCTTGGTCATAGTAATCAAAGGAATGTCAAACTGGAAAATCCCAGCGAGCACTATTTTTAGAGAAGATTTAAAGAACATTTTTCCGGCTGAAGAGACAAGTTTTTTCAGAAGCAGCAGTTGATTCTAACCCCTGAACCGCTCTGTCTGGAATTTGCCCAGGCCCCAGCCCCTCCCTCCAGACACATGGAAACACTATTAGAGGAACCCCGTAAGTCCCCCCACCACACACACACACAGAAGACGGGCATCTGCTGCTTTCAAACACCAAAATGGATTGTTTATTTTTACATCTTTGAGTCGAATCCCTCAGATGGAAGGGATTTATATGGGCACTTTTCTTTCAAAGTCCTTGTAAGAATAGAATCATATCAAAACAAGTTGTAAGTCATGTGACATTAAACATGAGACTTTCTTGGGTGTTTGGTTCATGCTTAATATTGATAGTTATTTCTGATAAATTTAGTTGGTCTTCCTACTATATACTTTATACTTGAAATGTTCAGTTGCACCACCATGTTTATTTGGGGGGGTCTTTTTAAAAAAATACATATTTTAAAATTTTTATATTTTTATCTCATAGAGGGAGAGGAAGAGAGAAACATCAATGATGAGAAGGAGCCATTAATTGGCTGCCTCTTGCATGCCCCCTTCTGGGGATTGAGTCCATAACCCAAGCATATGCCCTTGACTGGACTCAAACCTAGGACCCTTCAGTCCACAGGCCGATGCTCTAGCTCTATTCACTGAGCCAAACTGGCTAGGGCTCACCACCACTGTTTATATTTTTCTGTTTGAGGTAGAAGTCTTTAGGGCTCCTGCTAATTACTGAGCTTATTAAAAGTAGTAGATTCAATCTGTTGTTTAATTGGAGTTTAGGAAAAGCTACCTATCCCAACACTCACAGAGATGCACTGGGAGAGACCTCAGTAAGAAACGAAGTGAAATGGGAACACCCCTCACACCTCACTATTATCAGGCACTGCCTCCTGGGGCCGAACCTGCAGGACCACAGTTTGGGAGGGTGTTTTGCTCCCAGCCCTTCATGGAATTTAGAATCTAAAGGCCTTGTAGGATCGATGCTTTTGACGTTAAGAACCCTCCATGAGTCCATGGAATCAGTGTCCTTGCAGAGAGGGGCTAGAGTGAGGAGTCCCCGGACTTGGAGGTGGTTGTCCTTGGAAGGAGACCAGCCCAGGCCTAACAGAGTGGCTGAGGCACTTGGGAAGAGGCCAGGCTTGATCCAGGTAAAGAAGAGTATCCTGGGAAATAGCCAGTATACTTCCAGGATGAGTTCAGGGACTGAGATAAGAATCAGCATTACAGTTGCTGGTAGACTCTTTCCACTGGCAGCAACTAATAAAGTAGCATCTGTTTTATTAATCAGTCTCTTCTGAGTCCAGTTGCCTTGAGTCAGCAGCCCTCGACATGTGGCTCAGACCCTGAAACCTAGAGTCCTGTCCAAAGGCTGCCTTGGTTTCCTACGAATTTATCACTAATTTAGCTTCTCTATCATTTATTTATCCTCCTTTTGCTTCAGCTCTTGTAAACACCCTGGAGGCACAGCGATAGCCACCGACTCATGATATATTGCAATTTAACACCGAGGAAGGCACCAAAATACCAAGTTTTATCTACTATTACTATGTGGGATTCCCAAAAACGCCTTTTGGAAGTCTGTGAACTTCTGTTAAAAAGCAAAAGTAAAAAATTTGAGTCTGTCCTTGGGACTAAAAATAAACTTAGGCTAGTGTCCAGGGACAGGAAACAGTAAGTGCTGGAGGAGAACCTCCAATCTTGCCTTGCTCAACTCATCTCCCACTTGTAGCCAGAGAAAGCATTCTAAAAGGCCTCACCAGGCCCTAGCTCGTTTGGCTCAGTGGATAGAGCGTGGGCCTGTGGACTGAAGGGTCCTGGATTCCAATTCCGGTCATGGGCACATGCCCAGGTTGTGGGCTCGATCCCCAGTGGGTGTGTGAAGGAGGCAGCCATCCATGATTCTCTCTCCTCATTGATGTTTCTACCTTTCCCTTCCTCTCTGAAATCAATAAAAACATATTAAAAATAAATAAATAAAAGGCCTCACCAGGCCACTCTCCTCCTTAACACTTTATCGGAGTCCACCCTCTCATGGGGCCCATGAAGCCCTGCAGAGACTGCCCATGACTACCTTTCAGCTTATGTCTTGTCGCCAGTCCTCCTCCCCTTGAATTCTGGGCTCGAGCCTCTTCACTGTGCTTTGCTTTTGCGTGTGTTTGAGGCTTTGCACATGTTGTTCCCTCTGCCCAGAACACACTTCCACCCACCTTTACCATCTCTTTGCCTAGCTAATTGCTGTTCATACTTCAAATATCAGCTGAAATTTTGAGCCACAGACTCAATTAAATCTTTGCTGGAAATCCCCATACCACTCAGCACACGCGGTTGTATTTACTGGGTTCAGGACTTGCTCTCCATGGCTCTGCTGGCAGGAGCTCTATCTGCCTTGTTAACCACCGACTCTCATGCTCCTTTTTGTAAAAATGTTTTTAATTTAGATTTTATTTTTATTAAAGTTATAAGTGCACATGGTTGAGAGAATCAAATAGTTCCACAAGGCCTCAAGCCCCCACTACATTTCCTGCCTCCAGCGGCAACACTTTGTAACTTTTAACTGGTTAGTTTTGTTTTTACCTTTATATATATTTTTCTTATTGAAAAGTATTACATATGTCCTTCCCCCCCCCCCCCGCTCCCAATGACCCCTTTTAGCCCGCCCCCACCCCTTACCTTTATATTTGTAATGAACACGCATATACTGCTACCTCCTGGTTTTTTAGTTTTAAGCATCTACTGATCTCTCCTGATGAATGATGAGTATTTCAGTCTCTTGCACACCCTCCCCTTCTCCCTATCACGCGTGCACACATCTGGACCCCATCCTTTCCTAATATGGTCATATGCTTTTGGGTAGGTCAGTATTCATTATTTACATTATTATAATTATGCAAATATTTTCACAGTTGAGCCATGTGACTTACCATACTTATCCTTTTCTATACATCAGTTTATTTTTTCCTGCAATTAATATCTTTGAACATTTGCTTATAGTTTCCTAGGCATTTATCACTAGTTTATTTCAAAACTTTCCCCAAACGATGTATCTTTCTTTGCTATATATCAAGTATTTTCTTAATTTCACCTTGAAGAAGTCTCTTGAAGTTTCTGGCTGCTCCAGTCTGGGCTGGTTGACTCCCAGCCCTCTGCCCCCTTCACCTCTCTGTAGGCTGCATCCCTCTCTTGGATCCTCTGTTCTCTGTTTCCCTGGTTTATTAATCCTCATCTGAGGATATTTTTCCATTGATATTTAGGGAGAGTAGAAGGAAGGGAGGGAGGGATAAAGGGAGAGAGAGAGAGAAAGAGAGAGAGAGAGATGGAGAGAAACTTTGATGTGAGAGAGACACATCAATTGGTTGCCTCCCACTGGCACCCTGACCAAAGCCAAGGATCAAACCTGCAACCCAGGGATGTGCCCTTGACCAGGAATCAATCCCAAGACCCTTCAGTGCATAGGCCAACACTCTATCCACTGAGCCACACCCCGCCAGGGCTGCTGCCTTGGTTTAAATCTTTGTTTTGGTGGTGTCCTCCTCTAGCCGCCTCCTGAGAAAGGGACAGAGAGAGTCTTTGCATGTCTGAAAGAGTCTTCCATCAACCCTCGCACCTGACTCATACTCCACCAGACTTCTTAGATGGGATCGCTTCTCCTCAGGAATGGAAGGTTTTGCTCTATTCCCTTGTAGCTCCCAAAAGTCTGATGCCTTTCTGGTTCCTGGTCCTTTATAATGAAACCTGCTATGTTCCTCCTGGAACCTCAAGGCTCATCTCTTTGCTCCAGTGGTCTGATGCGCCACTCACTATGCTGGGCACTGGTGGGCCCTTTAAGTCCCAAACTCATGTCCTTTGGTTCTGAAAAATGTTACAAGCAATCCTCGGGTTACATCAGACTCAACATGTCACTTTGTGGTTACGTCGCCATCTCCCATTTACAGTATTTATAAAAAAAAGTTCCATCATTTCGACATATACACATATGTGCTTTATGTTTTTTATTATTTACTAGGGGCCCGGTGCACAAAAATTTGTGCACTCGGGGTGGAGGGAGTCCCTCACCCGGCCTGTGCCCTCTCACAGTCTGGGACCCCTCAGTGGATGTCCTATGATGGCCCCAGTCTGCCAGGCGCCTTTTGTGTGTGTGTGTGTCACCACTGGGGACCTGCCCCCAGCCGCATCTGAGGCTCGGAGCAGTCCTC